>RBNI01001047.1:0-24754 GCA_003990745.1 Jimgerdemannia flammicorona | reverse complement strand
TAAAGTCTGTAGCAAGTACTCCTTCATTCTGGTGCAGGATCTTGAGAAGTTGTTCCTCCAGGGGGAAGTTTTCTCCAATGGTATATGTGTGCTTATTCTGGTCCTTGTCTTTCTTGTGCTCAAGTTCGGTAATCTTGGTGGCAGTATAGGCTCCTCTTCCAGTAGATTCAAAGCCTTGTTCTCCTCTCTTGGTCTTGATGAGTTCAATGGCTTCTATGATCTTTGGCTTCTTGACTTCGTGGATCAGCATCTGGCCAATCCTGTCATGCTTCTTGACTTCAAAGGGGGTGGTGTGGTTGTGATTTCTGACTATGAGGAAGATCTCGCCAGTGTAATCAGGGTCAATTACTCCTCCTTCAACTGAGATTTCACTTTTGGCCAGACTGCTCCTGGTCTTGATGATTCTGGTATGGTTTTCTGGTAACTTGACTCCAATTCCAGTGCTAAGTAGGGTGGTGGTCTGTGGTTCGAGGGTAGCATCTTGAATGCTGGCAAGGTCCATTCTTATGGCTTCTTCAGTCTTGTATTCTGGGATCTTGGCTTTAGGGTGAAACTTCTTGACCTTGAGGATGATGTCTGATTCTTATTCCTTCTCATCATCACTGTCAGCTTGAAGCTCTGGGGGCTGGTCATCTTCTTTGGCTTTCCTTTTTACTTCAGCAGCTTGCTCATGTTTCTATTGACGGATTTTCCTGACTTCACTGATACAGGACCAGCAGTCATTCAGGTGTTCAGAGCAGTACATTCTAGTACCATGGGGGCATCTTCCTTGAGGGGCATAGCCATCAATAATCTTGTTATACCACTGCTCATCTGTGAGCTTGGGTGTCTTGTTCTTATTCTTGTTCTTGTTCACCAAGTACATGAAGACCTCTGTGTCTTCTTCATCTCCTTCCTCTATGTCTGGTAGGACTCCTTTGTGGACATTGATAGAGACTCATACCTTTCTTCCTCTATAGTTGATCTGCATCTTCTGGGCATTGAGGTCAATGATGGCCTTGGCCTTGTGAAGCCATTGGTTGCCAATGAGGATGTCATAGTTGGTGGCGCTTGTAACAATCATATCTACTGGGATGGTAGCTCCTCCTATCTTGATGGGGACTTCTCAGATTTTGCCAAGAGGGGTAGCTTGTATACTGTCTGCTGTGACATAGACCATCTTGGTGGACTCTTCAATATCCCAACCTAGGTGGTCAATTGCCTTCTTGCTCATGAGGCATCCTCCAGCACTGGTATCAATAATGGCATCAAAGATATAGTCTTTGATCTAGCAGAGGGTATAGGCTGATGTCTTACACTGGTCTTCGGATTCTTTACCTGAGTTCTCAGATTCTTCCTGTACATTGTGGGCTTCTGCAATCTTGTACTCTTGATTTTTGGCAGTAGTTATAAGTCCTACTCTCAACTGCTGTCTGAAGGCAGGGACTTCAGCTAGCTGTCCAAAAGTGGTATTAACCTTCTGTTCCTTGAGATTCTTGTAGATGTCATACTGGTGGATCTTGGTCTTGTGCAGCTTCTGTTTCTTCTTACTTTCACTTTCTCCTGAGACTGGAGTAGTGCCTTCTATAATTTGGCAGATAGCTTCATCTAACTCCATGTCTTGATCAATCTCCTCGGGTTGAGTCTTGCTTTGAATAGTGACAGCTGGGGTCTTCTTTGGTCTTCCAACTGGCTTGCTATTGCTCTTCTTGTCATAGGGCTTAGACTGGGTTCTGGTACCCTCAGTAGCAGGGTAGAATTCAAGCTCCTCATAGTATTCTTCATCATCAGTCTCATCAATCTCCTCGATGACTATTGTATTGGTTTGTTCTCTGGTTCTGCTAGTATTACTTAGTTGGGCTTTGCATCTCGTTTTGGTCATGCAATTCTTTGCATAGTGGCCTTCTCTACATCTGAAGTATGTGATGTCATTGTATTCTTCTGTAACAGCTGCAAATCTCTATACTGGTCTCCTGTTCGCGCTTCAGACTTCTCTAACAATATCACCAAGGTGTGCAGTCATCTTGGCGAACTGCTTGGCAAGTTCTTCCACTGGGTCAGCTTTGGCTGTCTTGGGGGTAGGTGGGGTTAGTTATCTGTTTACAACTATAGTAGGTAAGATACTAGTTGGCTTTGATGGCTCTATCTTGATGCCAGTTATTTTCTCCATTGAGTGTTCAGCAGAGTGTCTGGCAGTCCAATATCTCTGTGCAAAGACCACTTTCTGATCAAGGGTCAGTATAGCTGGGGTAGACTGGATTGCTAGAGCAATTTCAGGGTGAACTCCTTTGAGGAAGGTTGAATCTACTATTTGTTCCTTGAGGGCATTATCATAGCCAGCCAAGACAATCTGGTGGCAGATTCAGATATAGAATGAGTTGGGATCTTTACTAAGTCCCTGGCAGATAGTATTGAGTTGATCCTTGAGAGATTGCTTGATCTCTTTGGTATAATATGTTGTTCTGAGGAAGACCTTCATGTTGGCAAGTTTGACTGCATCAGTACCAGCAATGGTGGCTGCATTGAACTTGTCTCTGGCAGGTTCTCTGAGACTGACTGGTAGAAGGGCCAATTGAGCATCCACACCAAGGGCTCATATAGTGGTGAATTGTTCAAAGTCTTCAATGAAGGTCAGGATTGACTCTTCAGTAGTATATCCATAGAATGTGGGGGGACATATTTCCATCTTGTCTTGAATTCTTGCAGGGGTGACTCTTGTAGTCAGAGTAGTTGTTGTAGAGGTTGTTCGTTTTTCAGCTTGAAAGTGAGGGATTCATCTTGAATCACCAGCCAATGGGCACCAAGCTGTCACATAGTGGTCGCTGAGTCCTTCAAATATGCCAGATTCTCTTCAAGGTGTATCTCTTAGACTAACTCAAGTTTGTTATAAGCAAGTTCTTATTAGAGTGTCTTTCTAAGGTTTTATAGTCCTCAAACTTCTTATCTTTAACTATCTTGTTATCTCTTAGATTGCTTGCAAGAAAGTGTATGTAAGTGAAACTGGAACTGACTTTATTTCAGAGAAAATAAGAGGGGTATTTATACAAAATATAATTCAATGGTTGCTAAGATATAAAGCTAAATATAAATTCTAATAACTAAAACTACTAAGTTCCAGAGTCAGTACTGATGGTTGTACAGGTTCAGGATGCTGGCATTATCTGGTGTTATATGAGAATACTGGTGCTGGCATTATCTGGTGTAACAAAGAACTTAGAGCAGAAAGTTCAGGACCATGGGGGCTTCATCATCATCATCATCACTGAAGGAGATGAGATCTATGAATTCTTCATGCAGGTCATGCATTTCGCATACTTTGGGTATGTTGTGTGTCTCGCGTATATCGAAGTCGTGTGGGATGACATCATTGCTGATGATGTCATCATATTCAGCAGTGGTGGGAAAATTGGGAACAAGATCTGGAGCTCTCCAGTCTATGAGGTTCTCTTCCACAAAATAGAGAACAAATGTAGGGTCTTGAGGAGATCTAACCCAGATACTTGGGCCTTAAAATACTGAGATCAATCCTTGCAGAAATTGATCTGGGTTGTCCTGGAGAATAGGGTGCCAGAAGTCTTCTACTTCTTTGCTGTTGAGAGTGATAGTGGACTGGGCTTCTATAGTCACCCTGGCTTCTAGTGCATTGATACAGTGGGATGACAGGTCTCTGAAGTCTGAGACTCTAACATACTCCAAGTTGGGGATTGACCATGGTGCATGCCTGAAGATCTGATGGATCTTCTTAGCTATTCTCGTTTTGCATATGTCCATGGGAGTAGCATCTTGTAGCTCTTGGGTGCTGGCCTGTGGGAATTCCCAGCAGAGGAGGTTTCTTATTTCATACTCCTGCCACATTTAGAGGTATTCAGTAGTAATGGTGATCCTTGTTTCCATTTCACAGCAGTAGAGAATGAAGTGATAAGGGTCTGCAGTGCCCAGGTAGATACTAGGAGTCCTTCTTGAGCGGGTCCCCATGGCTCTTCTGATGTCTTAGAACATCCTTTCTTTAACCGAGGTATCTTGGTGGTTCCTTGACCTCGAGGTTTGGTGGGTGGCAGACATTTTGTTTGTGGTAAGTCTTTGAGCTATTTTGGGATTGGTGGTTCTTGTTGGTTGCTGCTACTGCAGTTTCTTGATCCTTCTTTTATATTCTTCAGGATGCTTGTACTGTGGTCACAATGACTCACAGTTGGTCATCATTACTCATCTCATATATCATATAATCTTCTTGTGCTCTGATCTGGTGGCTTATAAGGAAAGGCTGTCTCCTGTATTGATGTCATTATTCTGGAGTCATCATTATAATAGATACAGAGATATATATTTATCAACTACAGAGATATAAACTATATAATAATAAAAAAAACAAGCTTGTATATAAACTATATAAAGATCTTTATAATATCAAAGACTGTAGAACTAAAAAAATTGACAAATACTACTTAGATAACAGATTTAAGTATTGTAAAGCTGATCTATATATATATATCTAGTATATATCCTTAGGGATAATATATCTAGAAATTTAAATAAACAATATTATTCTGATCAGAATGATAAGTAAGATTAATAATATAAAGATAATATTATACCAAAAATTGAAGATAATAAATATAGATAATATATCTTATCTTCTTGGAATATTAAATATATATAATGGATATAAGCATGATATATATCTATAATAAGTTACATATATTTAGACTATATTCAAATAATTTGGTATAAGTAAATACAAACCTATTAAAACCTCTATAGAGATATTTGTGAGATTAAAGAAATCTAGTAATGATATATCTAAAGAATTTAATGATATTCTCTATTAGTAAGTTATGGGATCTCTCATATATTTTATATTTAAGACAAGGCCTAATATATCATATATAGTTAACAAAGTGGCACAGTACTCATCCTACTATGACAATTTATATTAGATAATAATTAAGTATATTTTTCAGTATATTAAAGGTATGGTATACTATATTCTCAGTTTGGATAAGAGATAAAGCAGGAGTACTATAAGGTTATCTGATATATATAATACTGATTAAACTAGTGATCTAGATAACAGATAGTCTATGATCAGATACTTTTTTTAAAATTAGTAAAAATAGAGTTATTTTATTGTAAATATATGTGTAAGAAATCTTTAGTGGCAATATTATCTATATAAGTAGAGTACTAAGTATTGTCTATAGTAATAAAGAAAGCTATATAGCTTTAGAAACTGCTAAAAAAATTGGGATTTTCTTAGAAACAATACTCTATACTACTCTAATAAGATAATCAATCTATAATTACTATAATAAAGAACTCTATACATTATATAAAGACTAAACATATTGATATATAATATTATTTTATATAAGAATATGTAGAAAATGATACTATATATGTATCTTAAATATACTCTAATAGAATATATAATAGTGGATTTATTAACTAAAGCCCTTCTAAAGGTAAAGTTTAACTTATGTATATAAGAAATGAGACTTATAGATAACCTTATACTAATAGAAACTATATATCAGCAAGTGGTAAAATAATAATAACAATATGGCAATATATAATAGAAAGTTTTTTAAAGTACTAAAGTCTCCCATCATATTTTATATATATCTATCAATATTGCTTACATTTTTTTATTTGTAAATAAATCTGAATTTATATTATAGATGATTTTATTAACATTGCTCAGGATTTCTATTTTTAACTATACTGTTTATTTATTTTTATACTTATAAGTAGAGAATTTAGATCTTTTTTAGTTATCTAAATAGTATCTTATTGGTCATAATTTGTTCAGTTCTTTATTTGTATATTTTGAAATATATCTCACTGAGCAAAAGTATTGAAATTTAAAAGATCTTAGTTATAGCAACTTAATATATAGTAGTATAGCCTAACTATATCATTACTATAAATATCATCAATATATATAAAAACACATAAGCTAGTATTAATAAACAATTACTACTTCTTCTCTCTACTCTTTCCAAATATTCTACAATAATAATATTACTATCAGTTTATTTTAAAAAAGTTAAAAAGGAGTATACCAAAAATAGAAGTTATATAAGAATATTTCTATTCAAAATAAATATATATATCTTGACAATATATATAAGGATTTGTATTTCTGATATCTCTATCTGTCTGTAAATTCTATAAGAATTACATAATATACTAATAGCTGATTATATGGAATTTGACAAGATATATTAACATATTATCTAAGATTTCTACTAGCTTAAGATAATAGTTGATATTAAGAACAATATTATATTTTACAATATTTGCTAAAGATATAAATCTAGTAACTAAGTTCTAGAAGAAATACTATAGTCTCTATCAATTCTTAGCTGAAATTAAGACTATATCAGAATAGACTTTATTATTGAACTACTAAAAATAAAAAAGAAAAGAGATTTAATTATTGTTTTTTTTTTTTTTTTTTTTTTTTTTTTTTCAATTGAGTACTAGGTCTCTTTATTAACTAATCTATAATAAATACATAGTTCTCATAATACTTTAATAGCCTCAATCTAACCTTATCTTACTTTATTCTATTTTAATATACTTCTTTCTTCTCACTCTTACTCTTTTAAAAACTATCAAACTATTAACTATCTCAACCCATCTATCACTCCTCTCATATATCTCTTCTACCAAATATTGAAGGTGATCTCTTTGAGGACTTTACTCCTTCTATTAGTCTGATAGAATATCTATTATCAACTTCTCTTATCTTACTATCTTTTTCCCTAAAACCATCTATCTTTCATCTTTAAATATAGTCTTTATCAATTATCTCAGTAAGCAGACCCATTTTGTTATAATAACTACTATGATTATAGCTCAATAAATAGCATAATTATTTATTGATAATATATTCTATCTTTATAGATTATTGTCAGTAATTATCACTAGTACTGCTCAGTGAGTTATAAAAAGATAATAATGTTTTATTGAATTTCCAACTATAGAGAAATTCTTTGATAGTATTTAGAGTATTATCAATATTTACTTATTATAAATTTCATACTGTATAGTTTATCAATACTGTGCTAAGTTTCAAAAATACTTTAAATTAGAATAACTACTTAATCAGAAATCAGACATAACTAATGAAGAATAAATTACTGAATATTAGATCTCCTATACTCAGATTACTATTATCAAATAAGTTTATAAGCTATATTTAAGAATAATAATCAAGTATAACTTATAGAAACTTGAGAGTTTAAATGAATATTTTAAATATTCAGAAGAAAGTTATAATAGTTGATTCAAATTAAAAATAAGAATCTGAAGATAGACATTTAATTATAGTATCTAAATCTAATTCTTAATATAGTATAATATTATAGTTAGTAGTTATTTAATCTTATAGATATAAGAATTATATAATTATAAGAATCTTATACTTATAAAAAGCTCTTAATTGTAAGATTCCTACAGATATATAATTAGCAGACTTATATAAATATCTCTAGTATCTAGAGTAAATAAATCTCAGATTAAAATAGTTCAAAGTAAAGAGATAAGAGAACTAGTAAGCCTGCTAGTAGATACACTTCAAACTCATCTACTATATATCTCTGAGGACTCTGAGGAGTTAAAGAAGATCAAGTATTCAAGATAAAGAAATCTACTATATTTTTAAAGTTAAGTATCTACTATATTATAATATCTAAAAATTTATCTAATAATTTTTAATACAAGTTATTATAATATAATAAATACTATATTACTTATTAACTATAAAAAAAAAAAATATGTGAGCATATTTCTAGTATAAGATGTATGAGACTTCTGTTAATAGAAAATATTATAATAAGGTTATTTAGAGATCACTTAGTTTAACAATATATCTGCAGATATAGTAAAAGAATTGCAGTTAGATATGTTAAATTATTCAAGTATAGCTTGAATATATCAAGGTTGAGATTGTATGCTTACAGTGATAACTATTTGTATTTGCATTTTTATTGATATTGCTTTTACGCGTTACTGATTTCTAGTGATGTAGCCATTGATAACGTCTACACAAGCCACAAATAAATGACATATAACATATCGAGTTGTAAATCCCAACACATACTACTTACTAAGAAAATTTTGTTCACAGTTCATCGAGCTTCTCTATATCGAGCGCGCAAAAAACACCTGCAACAGCTCGCGACTTTCTCTTTATTGTATGTATACCCCTAGATTTGTTTACGATCACGTGGTAAGCGTTCGGGGGGTGATCCGAGCTCATTGAGTGTGCCAATCGATTTCCTGTCTGGTGCGACTGAGAAGTGATAGACGCCAGCCAAGTTGTTAGCTTAGCCAAGCCAGCATCTAACATTACTCTCGGCCTCTAACAAACGTGCTCTACCGCCTCCCTCTTGGAGCAATCTGTGGTAAAAACCACATGACCGGCGCGCCATTTAGGGGATTCGCACAAATCGCGTCATTGCACTTGAACATACTATTTGAGGTCGAGGCGATTAAAAAGTGACTTGAGAGTATTATAACACCAATAACTAAGTACCCTTTTAATTACGAATCCTTCATTTATTGGCAAATACCCATCAAAATCTTGCACAACCCCAACAAAAGGGTATAGAAAAAAAAAAAAAAAAAAAAAAACTACAGCAGTGTTTGTGGACAGACGTAACGTCCCGGGCATTGGGAGGCGCCACTGACGGGGAACGCGCTACGCCTCATCCCTTCTACTTTTGCCGGAACTAATACACTCGACACTCAAAACTAACATAAAATAAAATAAAATAAAAAAATAAATAATATAAATAAAAAAATAAATAATATAAATAAATAAATAATAATAATTGGAGAGACTGATTCCTGCTCGTCCACATTCAGAAGGAGATAAATCCTAAGCCTTAGCAACGTCGTTTGAAAATATTTCTTAACACGAACCACGGTCACCATGGCTGCCAACCACAACCTTTTCGCGTACCCCTCACACGTTCCATCTTCGAGTTTCTGCAATATCGCATTCTCGTCGACATCCGGATAATTAGCCAAGTACTCACGTAAGCGGCGCAAGGCGCGAATAGCAGGTTCGCTGGGATTGGAAGCTGTTTTCTTGAGATCGCGAACGAACAAGTCGATGAGGTCCACCAAGCCGAGCCAGTAGTCACTAAAGAGGACGAGCTCGTCGACCAGTAGGTGTAGATTGCTCGTGATATTGCCAACGGTTCGGATTGCGCTGTCGTAGTCCACGTTTACGATATTGATAACTCCAGCCAGGTGCCCGTTGATGCCTGCACCGATTCCGGTCCCAATGGAAACGGCGGAGCTGATGGCGAATACAGCCATAGACAGGCCCAAAGTGAAGGGGGCAGCGATAAGGGAACCGGCCGCGACGCCGGCGAAGGTGCCGGCAGCGATGGACGTACTCTTGTGGACCTCACTGTGGTGGTTCTTAGTGTCGATGTCTCTCTTGAGCGCGTCAGCTTTGTGACGGAAATCAGTCTTGATATCATTGAGCTCGGCAAATAATGACGTGAAGTGGTCGTTCGACCATTTGAGTTTCAGTTCACCCACCAGCTGACGTCCTTGTGCGACGATGCCATCGAGAACATGAAGGTGTTTATGGATGGGATCCCCTGGCTGGAATGATCTCATATTTTCGACAACATTTTTGGCGTAGCCTGCGGAGCGATTTGCAAGTGCGTCCGCTTCCGATGGCAATTGAAAGAGACGGGACAAGACGGGGTGGTGATTGATATGAGTGTTGTTGTAAAATGAGTTGAGTTCGTTACAGCTATTGTGGATAGCAGTGCGGGCAACCCTGATCTTTGCGACATCAACGTTAGGTGTCATGGTGAAAGTGAAAGGAGGAAGGAAGGAGGGGTCGGTAATAACCGGATAACAATAAAGATTTCATCATGTGATAACCAACAAGGGACCCCATCATGCTGGTTCATTCTCCCTCCGTCAGAATTTCGACCACGCACGGTTCCATTGGCTAGCAGCCGTCACGGTTCCATTGGCTAGCGGCCGTTAGGTTCCATTGGCTAGCAGCCGTGACCGAGTTGTGGACGTCGTCTTATTCCGCGGCGTGCTCGGCATCCGGAAAAGGCTGCCACTCTATTCTGCATAAATAAATTTGAGCCAAATCTATATCTTATCAGATCTATAAAGATGAATGTGTATATTTTACATTATATTATATACCCAAATTTATATATCCCTTAGATCATTTTACAAGTTAATTAAAAAAAAAAATTCTGATAATAATAATAATAATAATATTATTATTATTTTAATAAAAAATGAAAAATAAAATTTTATTAAATAACTTAAATAAATAAATAAATAAATAAAATCAGTTTGCAGTTACTAGTTTATATCTATAACTGTTTGAGTTTATATTATAGTTATTTAATTTATATAACTATGTTTTCTATCTCTTTAAGTTTATATATATGTATCCTAATTAGAAGTTTATACAATATATCAAAAATAAAAATTATTTATATTTAAGTTTATTTTACTATTTTTTACTCTTAAATAGTTTATAAATAAAAACCTCTTAATTTATTTTAAAAATATATAATTTAATATCTATAATAAATATTATAAATTTTATCAATATCTAGTCTATATAATATTATTTTATATATTTATATTTATCTTTAATATATATATATATATATATATTAACTATTTTATAATAAACTCACAGTCTTTATATTATACTAGTAGCTCCAACCTACTCTACTATACCTCATTTCACTTTAATATACATTCTCTCTTCCACTCTTACTTTATCAAAAATAATTATATTATTAACTATTATAATCTACCACTCTACTCTTCTAATAGATTTATTTCACTAGATACTAATAGTGATCACTCTGAGGGCTCTACTCTTGTCATCAGTCAGATAGAATATCTACCATCAGCTCTTTTATCTTGTTATCTTTTTTTCTAAGGTTATTTATTTTCTATTCTCAAATATATATATATAGCTAACATTTAGTCAGTTCTATCTATACTACTAATTCACACTTTATAGTGAGTCACTTATTATTAATATACTCTACTAACTACTCTCTCAAGTTATCTCACCTACTCTTCTCTCTATCTTCTTACTACTTTTCATATCTCTAAATAAGCTCCTACTATTACTCAGAAATTACTAAATACTTTACACTTATTTAGCTAATGTTCTGGCATCTCTATAAATCCTCTCTCTTGCTCTATATTATAATACTCCTTATATTCAAAATTTCCACTCACTACTAAGTATTCTAACTAAAAGTTCAGCATAATATTTCTATATAGAATATATCACCACACTACTCAGAACTTTAGAGAAAGTTACTACTATACTTCTGTACTCTAGGACTATATATCAGTCCAGTTTCATATCTTATCAATATCTGCTAACTACTAGCCTAATAGCTATAGATTCTGTTCTATCTCTTACTAATACTCTATATTTATATTAATTTCAAAGTTCAATAGTAGAGAATCTCTAATAGAAGTCTATTTTATCTCTATATATCAAGACTCCAATAGATCTCTCTCTCATTACCTTACTAATATAAATCAATATAGTGGGCTCTATCTACCACCCTCTGTCAGAATTCCTTAAATCTCAAGTATTTATTACTTTACAGATTGACTATTAATAGCAAGTCACCTAAAGAATCTCTAGGAGAGAATTATATCTCTCAGACCCTCTGTATCAATGACACCCACTCTCCTCTCTATAGTTCAATAGTCTACTTCAACCACTAAGCTCTAAAGTAATATATTCTCTTCAAAAAGTCTACCAGACCTAAGCCACCTCTGTCCACCAGAGTTGCCAAGATCTTCCAGCTTATCTGGCTCTATCTTTTAGTTCAAATCTAGTCTTAGCTATCTTCAACAGTCTCTTTACTATTTAGGCTAAAAAGTCTAAGTAATATACTAAATACTACAATCTTAGTAACTAGTAAACATTAAGAATCATTACCCACCTAGTAAGAGAAATATGATACTCTTCTCAACTCTGAAGAATGTCTCTCTATTCTACTACCTTTCTTTTCCACTAAGCTCTAAGTAAGACTGATCAATATACTGATAGAAAAATACTCAGATATCATATAATCTCTTCTATAGAAATAAAAGTTCTAATAATATCCCTATCTATCAAACCATTCTCCAGCATTATTATCTCATACTTATATCAGTTAAGCTTTACTCTAGAGCACTTCTTATACTATTTCACAACCTCTCTCAGTATATCTATATTAGTAACAGAGTTAAGTTCAACTACCATATTATCTGCAAAGGCCCTAATCTTCTAGACTATCTCTAGTATCAGAAGTACCAATACTTATAGCAAATCTTGTCCATCAATAGCTCTAATAACAAAGTATATAAAATAGGAGACAGTGAGTTCCTCTAGAGAACTCCTCTTCTCAATAAGAATGTAATACTATAATAATTATTATATAGAATCACTGTCCTGCTATCCTTCAACAAACTAATCATTAATATCTAGAATTAGTAAGAGATACCAATTGTAAGTGCACAACCTCCAAGCCACCGAAGTCACATGTGACCTTTGAACAAATCTGGAAATCATCTGTAAGATCATGAAGCTGAGTCAAACTAAAGTTACAGTGCACAAAGCTGAGTCAATACGAAGTCATGAAATACAAGACTTATATAAATGTGATCTTACTAATCAGGACCAAATGTATATATACTGAGCACCAAGACACATTGAAACAGAGAACTAAAACAACAATAACCATAACTTCTGAACATATATAAATATGACCACCGAGATTCTATAACCATATCTGTGCTGACATTTGGAATGCTATTGTCAACTGAGCCATGCCCCCTCTACTCCTCATGAATATCCATAGCTTAGCACCTCTCTACTTCATAGAAGCCCAATGGAATGCCCTGAATATGCTTAGCAAGGTCTACCGAATCAGACAAATCTCAAGCTACTACCAGATCAGCCACCTCCTAGAAGACATAGTCGAATACTACTATGACACGAATATTACTCAGATGTCCTAACACCAGAAACTCATTGCCTGCAAATATCGAGAACTCTTTTATGAGTACAGCACCTTTATTTCCTATCTCTGAGTTACTATTACTGAAATGATTGCTACTCTGTCCTATGGCCAAATTGATGACATGATATAAGAACTCAACTACAAATATCTCAAATATGTCCAGACTACAGACAGAATCTTCCTACACTCCAATGACCATTTTCTGCAAATGCCTCAAGTTGGATATGTAATGAAGGATGTCTACAATATAATTCAATTTGATGAAAATAAAGCAGAAGACAATGATCCCTCCAATGCTGATATAACCTCCAGCCAAGAATCTCTACCAACCCTGATCACTCTGCCAATCTTGTCAATGAACTTACAACAGTTCATAACCACCTACAAGACTTATTGGAACAATAATTACTGGTATGAATACCAATCTGCATTTATTCCCAATTACTTTAACTATAATGAAGAGATCAGAGAACACAACCTATACCTCTAGACAACTCTCAAGATCGAACCAACCACCCCGCCACCTGAGTATGAGTGATATGAACCACAGCTACCAGCATACTACAACTCTACAACTCATAGTGCTATAACCTACAGAAGGTATGCAGACAGTGAATCTGGTGAAAGTGAAGATAATACACCCCTCTTTCACTCATCAATACCTTACTCAGCATATGAAACAGATGATGCTATCCTGTGGGATGGTGATGAAGTCCCAATGTATTACTACCTCAGTGAATAAGGAGAAGTAATCTGCAAACCACTCTTCCTAGATGACTACTTCATCAGAGATGATATCATTGATGGTGATGTCATTGAAGACTACCCAGACAGTATCTAAATCTATAAATAGCTTAGCAGTCATAGTATAGTTAGATTAGTCTTATATGACATAACTGTGAACTAACTCAGCAGTCAGATGATCTCTTGATATATCAGATCACACTTATACTATGTGACTGCATTCTGACTCAGTAAGGCACTAAGTACTATATTCATATCTAGCATAGTCCAGATAGCCCCTCACTAGTATAAATACCCCCTCTCCCAGACCTCAGAATCTCAGACTTGAACACACAAAAACAATTCTGAACACTTCCCCACAATATTCCTTCACACAACTACTTCTAGTATAGCAATATTATGAATAGCGAATAAACCTATTTAATAACTCACAAACTACTCTTAAGTAAATCCACTCCCTGTTAGGTCTCACTCCTAACCCCATCATAAAATTTCCTAATTGGGTATTGTCTGCAGCAATATGCCAATTCAACTAAGCTGGTCTTAGTTCCTTGAACTTCCTGAAATATAGAAAATCCTGAACATCCAGAACTAGTCTGAAAAAGGACTTTGATTGAGATATCAATCTGATCTTGAAATCAATAAGCATAGAGGATGTACTCCATATGAAATTGATCTTGACTATAAGAAAACAGTCTTCCAGAATATCCAGAACTTCTAGAAAACCCTTTCAGAACTACATAACAGTTATCCTAAAAAACAATCCTCTTATACCAATTCTCTTCAATATCTTCTCTAGCTAAACTCCAAACTTACCAAATCTAATTATAGGTCTTCTTCTAATCCAGGAAGACCAATCTCCTATTTAGTTCACTAATTCTAACTCTTTCAATTATACTGTATATCTATACTATCTTATTTCTAATCAGTCTTTCTCTAATAAAGCCCTATTGCTTAGATCCTAATATCTGTTAGGTTACTCTCTACAGCTTTACAATAATCACTTTAGTGACCAACTTTCTATCTATATCTAGAAGTATAATTGGTCTCCAATTCTTCCAATTCTCTCTTCTGCCTTTATCCTTATATAGTAGTACTATTAGACTGAGATTCTGCCCCCCAACCTACTCTTCAGATATGAGAATAAAGTTGTAAAGTACAATCATCTTCTCCAATACCTTCAAGACTCCCACCATATTTTTCTAAAAGTTCTAGGATAGGTCATCCTTACCAGACACTATGCTCAATTTCATAGCTAATAAGATACTTAAGATTTCATTCTCCTGAACTAGCAGTATCAGATCTTTGAGATCATCAACCTATAGAGGGTGCCAATCCTCTCAAGAGTACTTAATAGCCTCCTTATCTATACTTCTTTTCTCCTCACTCTATAGATCTCTCTACTGATCCTTCAAAGAATTTAAGATCTACTATATCTCATTTACCAGAATACCATTCTCATCCAGTACTCTATCCTACTGCTGCCTCACTCTCCTTGTCTAAAGAAGTCTAGTCAGATACTTAGTAGATCTCTCATCCTCCTCAAGTCTCTGTCACTGTAACTAAGTCACTATATCCTATACTTGAGCCTTCTTCTTCTCTCTCAATATCCTCTTTAGCTCCTCTACCTCTATCTGAGCTCATTCTAATCTCCAATTCTCTATAGCCTCTCAGTTCAATATACTGACCTATTCTAGTTATAATCTCTCTAATATATATACAAAAAGCCTATCTCATTTTCTATCTCTGCTGTACTCTCTTACCTACCAACCTTACTCTAATATACTCTAGCAGTCTCCTTCAACTTTACTTAGTAGATCCCTACAGGGGACCTCTTGTAGTTCTAGCAGACAATCTTCTACCCAATGTTCTCTACTCAAGCCTCCTATAACTTCTTCTCTATTAGTAAGAAGAAATTGAGACATTAATATCTAGGTCTATTCTCACTTCTCTCAAACCAACCATACCCCAATAGTCTCTAATGATCTAACTAAGGATACCACATAATCTCTAGATCTATCCAGATATCTATCTCCTAGTAGATAGCAGTCAGCATTCAGTACTTAGTCAATCCTTATCTCAAGTTCATTTACTCAATAGGTATAAACTCTCTTATCTCTCCACATCACCCTGCTAGTATCCACTAAGGAACTTAAATACTCCACTTTCTTTCAAACATCTAGACCTCTACTATAGCTCCTAGTACTTCTCTCTCTATTAATTCTGTCCAACAATATATTTTACACTATATTGAAATCTCTATCAAGTATATTTACACCAGTTACAGTAAGTACATTATACTCATCCATTTACTTCACTTGGTCACTTCAACTGCTGAGTAATAGCAAGAGCTAATAACTACTAGCTCTTATCCAGGTCTCTTTTTTTTTTTTTTTTTTTTTTTTTTTTTTTTTTTTTTTTTTTTTTTTTTTTTTTTTTTTTTTTTTTTTTTTCTTTTTTTTTTTTTAATAGTTCCTTGAACTTCTTCTTTTATTAATATATCTATCTATCAAATATACATATAATACACTGAGCCCACCCCTATCTGATCTCCCTAGGGAGCCCTCTCTCCTTCACCCTCTCTCTATAAAAGACTACTAGGTCATTAACCACCTCCACCTGCCTACTACTTTGACCACAAATTTCTTTCACCAGATGGCAGCAACATCTACCCTGGGGACCCCATCCAATCCACCACCCTGTCAGTATATCTCCCATCAATCCCTCTCATCTCAATACTCTCTTCTGCAAACCCAACTATTATCTCTCCTCAAAAACAAAAAGCCAATATCTAGCCAGCCCTATCCATACAGCTAAAACTCACTCTATAGTGAGTTATTCATTGCCCACACCTCCCACCAACCTAGTTCTCAAATTCTCCTAGCAATCTCTCTCCCCATCTGATCTCTTCTTCATATCCAACTAGTCCCCTACTGCTATCCAAAAGTCCCTCAGAACCTTGTACTCTCTCAGCTAATGTTCTGGAGTCTACACAGATCTCCTAACTTATCTTATATTGAAGCACTCCTCACATTCCAGTAATTCACTGTCCACTAGATGTCTAGCATAGAAATTCAACATAATATTCCTCTGTAGTATCTGCCACTATACTACCCAGAACTTGAGAGAAAGCCACCTTTGTACTTCAGCACTCCATGCCCAGACTCCTGCCCAATCCCACTCCTCACCAATCCTCACTGCTTACCAACTTCTAGGCCAAAGATCCTGACTGAGTCCCTGCTGATACTCTACTCTATCCTCAATATCAAACTCAATAAGTAGAGTGCCCCCCAAAAGCAATCTATCTCATCTCCATATAGCTTATCTCCACAGCATCTCTTCTTCATTGCTATATATACTAGCATAAGTTTATATAGTGTGCTCTATCTGCTACCCCCTACCAGAAGCCTTTATACCTTAGCTGATAGCTTCCACCCAGATCTACCAGAGATAGCAAATCCCCTAAGAACCCTCTTAGAGAGAATCTCATCTCCCACACCTTCTGCATCAGTGGCACCCATCTCTCTCTCCTCAGTTCCACAGTCTGCTTCAACCACTAAGCTCTCAGGCAGTGTAGCCTCTTAGGAAAATCCATCAGTCCTAGCCCCTCTTGAACTACTAGTATTGAAAGGATATCTCAACTGATCTGAGACCACCCCTCAGCCCAAATTCAATCTCTAGTCAGTTTCATCAGTCTCTTCAACACCCAAGCAGGAAAGTCCAAGTAATAGGCCATATACTATAGCTTAGAGAACCAGTAGATATTCACTAGCCTGCTAAGGAGATGTGGTGACCTCTTCAGCCTCTAAGAGCCTCTCTTCAGATGATCACCCTTCTCTTCCACCACACCTGTGGTAAGAGAGAACTATATACTGAAAGAAAGATGCCCAGATATCTTACTATCTCTTCTACAGAGACAATTGTTCCAATGATATCTCCTCCCACTAGCCTATTTTTCAATACTATTGTCTCTTACTTATGCCAGTTGAGTTTTGCTCCAGAGTATGTCTTATACCATTCTACCATCTCCTTGAGAGTCTCAACATCTGCTACTGATCTAAGTCCAACTATCATGTTATCTACAAAGGCCCCCACCTTCTACACTACACTATAAATAGAGAGCTCTACTAAATTCTGCCAAATTCTATCCATTAAAGGTTCTAGTGAAAGGGTATATAGAATAGGAGACAGTGGATCCCTCTGAGGAACTCCTCTCTCTAAGGGAAATGTCTGACCCTAGTAACCATTATACATCAGTGCCACCTTACTGCCTTTCAACAGATTCAATATAGAAGCTCAAAATAGTGGGAGAACTTCTATTCTGTTCAGCACCTTACCCAACCATATCTACTGAATATGGTTGTAGGCCTTCTCCTGGTCCAAAAAGACCAGTCTCCCATTTAATCCACTAGTCTATACTCCTTCAATGATACCATGGACTCAGGCCATCTCATTCCTGATAAGTCTACCTCTAATAAAACTCCACTGCTCCTCACCCAGCACCTGTTGGACAACCTTCTGTAATCTTACTACAATCACCTTAGTAACCACCTTTCTGTCTATATCCAGAAGCATGATTGGTCTCCAATTCTTCTAGTTCTCCCTTCTCCCCTTATCCTTATACAACAGGGCTACCAGCTCTAGGTCCTGCCCTTCTACCCACTGGTCATTCAGAAGAACAATATCACAGAGAGCTGTTATTTCCCCTAGCACTCCTGAGACTCTCACCATCTTCTTTCAAAAGTCCCAAGATAGTCCATTCTCTTCTAGTGCTGTTCCAAGCTTAGTTGCTATAAGGACTCTCTGGATCTCCTCCTCTTAGACCAGCAGGATCAAATCTCCCAGGCTCTCTACTTGTGGTAGCTTCCTATTCTCCAGAGTGTCTCCAATTGTCTCTGCATTAGCACCCCCTTTCTCCTCACTCCACAGACCCCTCTACCACTTCTTCAGCAATCCCAAGATCTGTTGTATATCTTGAACTATTTCTCCCTCTACATCAAAGACTCTATCTCATTGATGTCACACCCTTCTAGCCTAGAGGAGTCTTGATAAATACCTAGTGGACCTCTCCCTCTCCTCAAGTCTCTGTCACCTCAACCTAGCTGATATTCCTTTCATCTGTATCTCCTTCTCTTCTCTCAACACCTGTTGTAACTCCACCACTTCCAGCTTAGCCTATACTAATCTCTAATCATCTACTTTTCCAGAATTTATCAAATCAGCCTATTCCATCTACAATCTAACCAGCCTATTAGAAGCACCCCTCACTCTCTTTCTTCTCCACCTCCCAGCATCTCTACCAGCTTCTTCCCAGTAAACCCTTGCATTCTCTTTCAACTTCATTTACCAGACATCTACTGGCAGGCCCTCATGTATCCAGCTAGCAATCTTCTCCTAAATGTCCTCTGCCCAAGGGTCCTACAATACTTTCTCAGCCAGCAGAGAGGAGTTAAGGTACCAATGTCTGGGTTCATCTCTACTCTCCTCAAACTGCCCCTGTCCTAACAATCTCCAGTGATCACTACTCTACCTCCAGAGTCCTTCAAACATCTATGTCCCAGCATTCAGCTGTCAGTATTCAGTTGATCCTAGTACTAAGATTATTCACCCAGTATGTATAAATCCTCTTATCTCCTCACTGAGTTCAGTCTATATTTCCTAAGAAGCTAAGATTCTCCACCTCCTCTTATAAATTCAGACAACCACTCCTTCCACCAGTACTCCTCCCTCCATCAGTTCTATCTATATAAAGATCCTACACCATATTGAAGTCATTCTCCAGAATATCCACCCATCCTCCAAGAATGTATCCTCCTTTAAGAGACCCTTTAACCATGCAATCTACTCATCTCTAGCCACAGAGCAATAGCAAGAGCCAACTCTCACTGGCTTCCACCCTGGTCAATATCATTTCCGCTATACCAAATGGTCTCCCCAGCTCCTGATTCTACTCAAATCTCCTTTACTACTTCACACCAAAATTGCCACTATGCTCATCCAAGCTATTGCTCTACTCCATTCTCTAGTCCACTCCACTTGATCCATATCATCCTCACAATACACATCCTGCAGCAGAAAGATATCAGCCTCCAATCCCTTAAGCCAAGTGAAAATGTTCTTATACTATCCAGAGCTCTGTAACTTCTTTATATTTAGAGAAAAAAATATTAGTTATATTGTTCATTGGGAATAATGTTTAGAAGTACTGCTCATCTTCTACAAATCCACATTTATTCCTTTCCTTACCATATCCAAGTTATGTTTGGCATCTACTTCCTTCTCTACAGCCATCTTTGCCTTTAATCTAATCAAAAGTTCTGCCATCTCTCCATTCTCCTTCTCCTCAAATTTCTTTTGATACTCTAGACAGGCTTCCTGCTGGAGCTGCAATACATAATGCTCTGCCCAACAGTATGCAGCCTGCTCTCCAGTAACAATCACCAGCTCAGCCTCTCTCTCCTTATCAATCTCATATCTCTCCTCCTCTAGAAAAATCACAAGCACCTCTACCTTTAGTGTCTCTACCACTCTCTCTCTATATAGAATCTGTGCCCAATGCTCCTCACTCATCACCCTCAGGTCTACTTCTCCCAACTCTTTAGCTACAAAGTTGTTCATCATCTGGCTCATCCACAGTAGGTTCCCTACCTCCTTCTCTCTTAGAGATACTGGCCATCCTACACTCAGTATTGTGGTATCTACTCCTATACTTGCAGTCTCATCTCACTTCTCCTCTGTTATATCTACCAGCTCATCCTCACCAACTGCCACCACCTGACCCCCTTTTGCTATATCTGGAACCCCAAAATGAACTTGCTGAACACTATGTATTAGCACATCCTCTGCCACCAGACCCCTTGCAGCAGGACCTTGCCTGACAAGAGAGAGAGAGTACTATGCAAGTCCTATTCTCAGACTTTGAACATACCATCTACATATGGATCATTGGGCAGTGGCTTCCCAGCCTCATCCTGACCCTTCTTAATATTTCCTTCCCTCTTACTGGCCCAGATACTTGCTTCAGAACCCCCAGACTTCTCAATACTACTCACATTCTTCTTTGTTCTTCCTTCCAGGCTCACCAATAACTCTCTCTGCTTTTTGTGTCTCTGAGCCCTCTCCCACTACCTCTTATTGGTGCAGAGATATTTCCCATCTACAATCTCCAAATGTATCAACTCTATATACAACTTCCAGGCCTTCACCCTCCTCTCAACCACTTCACTCATCTCTTCCAGAGTCTCTAACAGATTCTTCTCCTTCTCCTCACTTCTCTTCACCCTTGACACCTTAAGATAAAGGCTCCCTATATTAGCACTGAAGACTAGTCCCAGTGACCTCTCTCTCAGCCAGTTTAATCCTGATATCTATATCTCTCATCCTGAAGGTGGTCCTCTCTCACATCTGAAATCTGATTTCAACTATATCACTATACTCTGCCATTACCTCCTCAACTCTCTTTCTAGTCTCAACCTTCATCATGGTAGGCACCTCCTTTATCAGTAACTAAATCACTCTGAAGTCCCATATCAGACAACATACCATAGGGACCACTACTTCCCCTACAGCTACTCCCACCTTCAATACTTCTTCCAGTAGACCAGCCTCCTCAAAGCCCACCTCAACCCCCCTCCAGATCCTTCAGGAACTTCACTGAGGCAGCCCCAGCTACTTGCTTAAAAATAAGTCTCAGAACCATCCTTGCAGTTACTACTAAGCCTCAGAAATACAAAGTTACAGCAAACTCCAAGATTGACTTCTTGAGCAACAGTGCCACTGTCAGCCCCATCACACTATTAGCCAGGTCTCCCTTCCTCTTTGGTCCCACCAGCTCAGCCCCACCATCAGCAGTCACATCTGGATTTTTTTCCAGATTCTCAGTTATGCCACTATCAGTAGCTCCCCCCTTACTACTAGCTGCTACTCTACCAGCCCTTCTACCTACCAGCTGAGATGCTGCATCTCCTGCTTCCTCTTCCCTCTACTTTTCCTTCCCTTCTGTCTGCCCACTATAAGCTCCAACAGGCCATCCTTCAATCTTCAGCATATTGGTAAAGTTTCTCCCCCTCTGCCCTCCTGCCCCTCCTCCAGTGCTACTATCACTACCTGAACTGCCCTGCCCACTTGGACCACTGAAAGACCCCATCTCTAGTCTATACTCTTATCTGATATATTGCCAGTTGAAGGCTTCAGGTCTACCCAACCTTGTATGTATATCAGCTTACTTATTAGTTGCTATGACCTTAGTATCTAACTCTAATAAATAGTTCAAAAGTGTGTTTCAAAATTTGTGTTATGTAAATAGTAGTGGAGAAAGATGTATACTCATCCAGGCCTCTATCACTCTTCTCAAACCAAGTAGTCTCTTCAGCTCCTGATCTCCTAAAGATCTTCTCTGCCTTTCTATATCAGAATTCCTATCTTATTCTTTCAAACTGCTGTACTGCTTCAGTCTCTTGCTCACTTCTGTCTGTTTAAGTCTTTCTTATAATACACATTCTATAATAGAAAAAGATCTACCTCCAATCTCCTCAGTCAAGTAAAAAAAAAAAGGTTTGATATCTTATAGAGCTTCTCAGACTATTCATATTAAGTAAGAAAATATTAGTTATACTATTCATAATAAAATAATATTATAAAGTATTCTCAAACTCTTCAAAGTTCCACACTTATCTCCTTCTGAGCCAAGTCCAGACCATATTCTGCAATAGTCTCCTTCTCTTCAATCTTTCTAGTCTTCAATCTAGTCAGTATCTCAGTATTCATCTTACCATTCTTGGTCTTTATCTTCTTTTTATACTCTATATATGCCTCCTATCAAAGCTACAATCAATGCCATTGCTTTTACTAAAAGACAATATATTCCCCAGCAGCTACTGTCAATTTAGCTTTCTTTGTCATATTAATCTCATAATCTTTCTTCTCCAAAAATATAGTCAATATCTCAGCCTTTAGCTTTTTTACTATATCATTACCCTACAATACTCTTGTCTAGTACTTCTTACTGATAAATCTCAAGTCTACTTCCTCAGCTCTTCTGCTATCAAATTATTTATTATTATACTTATCTAGCACAAGTTACCAATATTCTTTCACTAGGGGTTGTAGATCTCTTCTCTCTCAGCATTGTAACATTGATACTAGTACTTACAGACTTATCTCACTCCTTCTCCAGAACATCCTGTAGCTCATTCTCCTTGACCCCAACTATTTGCTCACTCTTTGCTATATCAGACATCTCAAACTAAACCCTATATATGCTCCTTATCTCCATATTTTTTACAATCTTTCTGGCCTAAGTACTAGTCCTCATCTTATACTCCTCCTCCTCTTTCCAGATCTTGAGCATATTATCATTATAAAGCTATTGGCTTCTCATCTCTCTACTTGCCACCATACTCTCCCTCTGCTCTCCTATACTATTCCCAGCCTATATACTCACCTTCTCTCTAAATATTTGAGCCCTCTTCTACCTCAGTTATAAGTCTCTCCTTTATGCCTACCAATAGGTCCCTCTGCCTCTTTCTGTTCTAGGCCTTCTCCCACATTATCTTATCTATACAAATCTGCTTTTTATTCACTATTTATAAATATATCAATGCCACATAAGTCTACTATACTACTGTCCTATACTCTACTGCCCTACTGAGCTCCTTCAAGGCCTCTAGCAGATCCTCCTCCTTCTTCTCACTTTTCTTTACCCTTGTTACCTTGTAAATAAAAGTACTTTATACTATTACTAAAGATTAGTTACAAGCCTTTCTGGTGGCCTCTCTTCCAGTAAACTAGAGCCAGTCATTTATATCCTTAGTTCTGAATAAGGTCTTCTCTCAGACCTGGAATCTAATATTTACTATATCACTATACTCTACTATAATCTTCTCTATTCTCCTCCTTATCTCAACTACTGTCACTATAGGTACCCCTTTCATCAAGAGCTGAACTATCCTCAGATCTTATCCCAAGCACTAAGCCATCAGTACCACTATCTTACCAACTGCTAACTCAGTCTTTAAGATCACCTCCAATAGTCTCATCTCCTCAAAACCTACCTCAACCTCCTCCAACTCATACAGAAACTTCACTGAAGCTACTTTAGTCATCTGCTTTGCAATTAGATCCAAAACTATCTTAACTATTATTACTAGCTCTTAGAAGTACAATATGATACCAAATTTAGAGATCGACTTCTTAAGTAATAGAGCCACCACCAGGTCTATTATACTATCTGTCAGATTCTCTTTCTCTTTATATCTCACCTGCTCAGTCTTACTATCAGTAGTTACATCTGGATTTTTTATCAGATCCTCTATTACACTACTATCAGTAGTCACACTTTTATTCTCTATAATAGCTCTATTAGCTCCTATATCTATTCTATCAATCATCAACCTATCAGTCCTTTCAGTATTTATCTTTCTTCTCTCCCTAGTCTTATTGTCCTACATATTCTCAGACTAATTCCTACCTTTATCTTATTAGTAAAACTCATTGATTTCTACTTTTCTTTATTTATATCTAGTAGTCAACTCCTACTAGACTCTTCTTACCCACTCTCACTACTGAAAAACCCCATCTCTATATTATAACCTCTTCTAATATATTATTAGTTGAAGGCTTCAGATCTATCTAACTTAGTATACTTATCAAAACTTCTATTTATTATCATATTACTAATATCTTTTCTCTAAAGATATTTATATAATAAAAATTATATCAGAGAAAAGTATTAAAGATATATTATTTAAAACTAACTTTTCAAAAAACTTATAAATAAAATAAATAAAATAAATAAAATAAATAAAATAAATAAAATAAATAAAATAAATAAAATAAATAAAATAAATAAAATAAAAAAAATAAATAAAATAAAAAAAAAAAATAAAATAAATAAAATAAATAAAATAAATAAAATAAATAAAATAAATAAAATAAATAAAATAAATAAAATAAATAAAATAAATAAAATAAATAAAATAAATAAA
>RBNI01001046.1:0-24759 GCA_003990745.1 Jimgerdemannia flammicorona | reverse complement strand
AAAAAAAAAAAAAGATTCAGGAGATGTTAGAAAATTGGTGACCAGCGAAATCCTAGCAGATGTTAAAAGATCTAATACTTGCAGAAAATGACTCATTACTTAGCCACCTTATAGCTAGCAAACTTATATAAATCTAGTATCTTAGAGTGAATAAACCTCAGATCAAAATAGTTCTAAGTAAAGAGAAAGCAAAGGAACTAGTAAGCCTGTAGGCAGATATACTTCAAACTCACCCCCCCTGCATCCAAGGACTCTGCAGAGTCAAAGAAGATCAAGTTTTCAAGATATAGAAATCTGACATACTTTCAAGGTTAAATATCCACTATGTTATAATATATATATATATTTATATACTTTAGTATAGCTCATATGATTCTATCATTACTACTAACTAGGACTCACTGGTATGTCCCAATAACTTCCTAATTCTAAATAAGTTTCTCAGTGAATATTGAAGTATTTTTGTATTTATTTATCCTTTAAAAAGAATTCCTCATTGCTGAAGATTTCACCATTATCTTTAACTTTGATTTCTGTTATTCTAGACTCAGACTCAGGCATATATAATAGTTGAAAATAATTTTGATTAACTACTAGAGAGGTTGATAATAGTTGTTGCTTTATCTGTTATAATTGTACTAGCTAGTATGTAGAGATCTTAACTAGTATATCCACATGGATTTTTGAACTTTTTTCTCCATTTTCTCAGAATTGTATATCATGCAAAATAACTATATAATACTTGTGTAGATCTCAGAGTCTATATACCTTGCCAGAATACTTAAGAAACATATGCTTACTGGCTTTTGGCTTGAATTTGTACCAATTGGTATTGCTCTTATCAAGAACATATTGTGATAAGCCACAAAATGTAGCAATCTCAAAACCTAACCAGGTGATGTAAACATTAGCATAGTATAGTAACCAGCAACCATTGCTACAGAAAAATGTATAAATAACCAGATAGTCAAAGAAGGGAATAATGTGAACAGTGGCTGTCCCCTGGACAGTGGCTGTCTGCCAGACAGTGACTGTCCACCCAAACTCACAATAGATGCAAATCTATAGTTAGCCAGATAGCAACCAGATAGCAACCACAATGTATAAATTACCCCAGAGACAAGAGTGAATAAACCTCAGTCTGAAAGTTGAATACAAACCCAAGCAAAAGTCAATTGTCTGGTACACTTAGGAGAAACGCCTGCCAAAAGCCACTTGATCCAGGAAGGATTGTAATACTTAGGAGATATGCCTGCCAATGAGCTACTGCCAAGAAGTTGTGAGCTTGGTTCTCTTCTCTTCCACTCCGGTCCACTTTCCGATACAAAGCTTGAAGATTTTGCCACCTAAGTTCAAGGAAGAACTTTGCTGCCATTTCCCAGTTGAAGCCGCTGATTCAGGAAGAATCCACGCCATCTGAGTTATTTCCCAGAAGCCCGCCGATTCAGGAGAATCCGCGCTATCCGCCGTTTCAAGTTATCCGCATTCCCAGAAGAATCCGCGCTATCTGCCGTTTCAAGTTATCTGCATTCCCAGAAGAATCCGCGCCATCTGAGTTATTTCCCAGAAGCCCGCCGATTTAGGAGAATCCGCGCCATCCGCTGTTTCAAGTTATCTGCATTCCCAGAAGAACCTGCACCATCCAAGTGGTATTCCCAGTTGAAGCTGCCGATTTAAGAAGAATCCACAACATCCGAGTTACTCATTGTTCCCAGTAAGCCCGAGAAGAACCCGCAACTAGTACAATTCCCAGTAAGAAGGATCTGCGCCACCCTCTATTCCCAGTGAGCCAAATCGAGTTATCCACCAAATTATGCATAAGGAACCCGTCATGCTACACAGAGATCGTCACACAGAAATTGCATAAGGAGAACCGCTAAATTGCCAGACCATCACACCCAGAGATTGTCGCACCAAGACTGTCACCCAGAAATTGCATACTTTTGGAAATTGCCTCGCTACACAAAATTGTGGCATTCCCAGTTGACCCAAGAAGGAAAAGATATACAAATCGCTGCTACACCAGAGAACCGTCCCAATAAGGAAATCACTCGCAGATATCCAACTTTGACTATTATACCACTAAACACTAACAAGGACCTCAGGAATCTTAGAACATTTTGTTGCTTTTTGACAAAGTAACTGGGGGCTCAAGCCAAACTACATCAACCCCCAACCTTGTAATTTGCCTCCATTGAGCTGGCACATTACATTTGGGGGCTCAACTGGAAAGATTTCAAAATTGATGTGACTTTTCAGCTCACAAGAACCCACAGTCAAACTGGATACATTTGATATAAAACCAACCTCTGTCACTATGGGATAACCAGTTATCACTAGCATCTGGATAGGAAGAGAAGTAATTACATCAAGACTTGCCAATTACCCAGCATCAGAAGGTTCTCAACCCAAAGGTAGTACAGCCCGAAATCCCCAACCAGATCAACCAGACAATATAGGCAGTCCTGCTAGAGATTTTGGAGAACTTACACAAGAACTAGAAGATCTTATTACATGAACCCGAGACCTTACAGCCAGACACCCCATACCAGTCCTACCAATCTCACCAATAGAACCTTTACTGCAACCCCTTGAAGAAGTTCCTACAAGAATACCTAGACTCTTTCCACTTCGTCCAAGGTCCAGAACACTATCCTCAAGATACCCAAGCACCCCCATCTCCAGTGACAGCTCAGAAAGTGAATCAGAATCAGAATCCGAACCCGAACCAGAATCAGAAGAAAGTGATGAAGAAATGGCCACCTCATTGCCAACCTTTGCAAGATATCTGGAGGAAGACCCCAGAGAATTCCTTGATGGAATTGAAGGAATTGCAGTCTTGAGAAATCTCTCAGATGAAAGAAAAATCACTATCTACAAAGCTCAGCTTGGAGAACCAGTCAGAGGAATTTTCCATTGAAT
Source organism: Jimgerdemannia flammicorona (assembly GCA_003990745.1). Classification (NCBI taxonomy): domain Eukaryota; kingdom Fungi; phylum Mucoromycota; class Endogonomycetes; order Endogonales; family Endogonaceae; genus Jimgerdemannia; species Jimgerdemannia flammicorona. The sequence continues at coordinate 21,837 of RBNI01001046.1, read as the reverse complement.
AGCAAACAACCTAGATTCAGAACTGGCAAGACAGATACAAGCAGCAATGTCTTATAAGCTAGAATATGAGGCCATGGTCCACTGGCTCATCGAAAAGTATACAGGAAATGAAACCCACCACAAGACTCAAGAATCCATCATGGAGATGAAGTTGAATCTTGGAGAATCACCCAGAGCCTTCTTCACAAGAATCCAGAAGAGAATGCATGCTGCTGGGTTCAATGCCACCAATCAGGACATTATCAGTCCAATGACCTTCATGAATGGAATTCCCCCAAACATTGCCCAGCATGTCTGCACCTTAGGCATCAAAAGGTCTGAAGAGCAAGTAGATGCAGCCCAAGGATTCTTTGATGTCAGACAAGAAACTGCCTGGAGTGATCATGACAGAAAAGAAGAGAAAGAAGACATCCTGGTCAAAGCCCTACAAGGACTCCTTCAAAGACAAGAAAGATCTGAAGAAAGAAGGCCAGCCAAGGAAGGAAAGAAGGACAGAAGTGAAATTCAAGACCTCAGCTCCAAGTTGGACTAATTGGTTGGACAGATTGAAAAACTCACTACATGTAAAAATCACCAAGACAATAGAGGATACCCACCACAGAGGAGCCAAGACTACCCACCCAGAGATAACAGGAGGTATCAGCAAGAAGAGAGAAGATACTCTGTCTGAGACAGAGCCCAAGTCCAATGCTTCCACTGTAGACAATTTGGACACTATGCCACTGAATGTGACAACAGAAGAAGTGACTGAAGGGACTCAGAACCACCAAACCGAAGGAATGACACTCAGTATAAGAAGACTGAAGCCCATCCTGTAGAAGATTTCAAGGAAGCAAGCAACAGTGAAGACTATAGTAACCTAGACTTATACCCTACCAAGATCACCTCTCAAAAAACAGTTTACCTAGCAGAGAAAAGGAAGAGACCTGTGGGAAGGCCATCCAGGAACATCAGCAGAAGAATTATCTAAGGGAAGGATGAAGAACATGAAGAGGAGCAGGTAGAAACACCTCCCTGAACCCCCTCCTCTTTTGTTCCTGAAACAAATGAGCTGCCACCAGAAGATGAAGAAATAGAAATAGAAGAATGGGAACCTGCTGCTCCAAAGCCCAAGAAGAAGTGCACCCTGAAGACTATGCCTAGGGATATTTACAATGAAGCCTGGCAGAAGATTCAAGAGGCCAAGATATAAGTCCCTCTCCTGCAGTTTCTGCAACTGACACCAGCTGGAGTCCAAAACAAATTGCTGAGAACCACCAGGTCTAGCACTGGCCAAGTTCCAATCCCACAGTAAGAACCAACTTCCATCCCTATCCAAGTAGCTGAAAGACATATCAGCACCTACTTACATGGAGATATTGGAGGACAAAAAGTGAAAATCCTCATAGATATAGGAGCAGCTGTCTGTGTCATTGCCAAATGGTTTCTGGACCCCTCCAATGGCCCATTTATGGACCATCCAATCTCAGTATCATAGTAGTAGATAGAGCCCGAACTCAACCTGTTGGAGAAGTACAAAATATCACCATCTCCCTTGGATACATTCAGTTCTCTATCCCCAAAGCTGTTGTCACAGAAGCTGTCACCTATGAGCACCAACTAGATGAAGGAAATGAATGCAGTAATTGATATTGGCCAACAAGTACTCAAGTTTGACTACCGAGGCAAGAAGTATAGAGTTAAGATAACTAGCTATGAACAATCAAAAAAGAAGAAGAAGGTCACTATTTAGGAAGAATATGCCAGCAGTAAAGAGTCTACTACAGAGGATGAAGAAGAATCCGAAGATGGAAATGATCCCAGACTCAATCCCCAAATCAACCTGGTGGATGACAGAGCAGAAGACAATGTATGGGCCAATAACACCATCCCTATCACCATTGGAGCTATTGCAGGAGAAGCCAAAGAATGCCCTACCTGCCTCAAGAGACACAAGTGTCCTGAGCACTCCTCCAAGATCATGGGAACAAGAAAATCGCCTGGCACAGCCTGCTCAGAGTGCAGAAGGAAGAAGAAGAAATGCAGACATATTCCAGAAACACCTGCAACTGAAGCTGCAGAAGTGCAAGTGATTTGGGGACAAGAATCATCAGAGGAAGAAGAAACTTCTGATCAAGAAGTCCCTGAACAAGAGACATCTGAAGAAGAAGAAGTCCCCAAACTCATTTCTTGGGATGATCCTCATTGGACACCACCTGAAGATGATGACCCTTGGAATACAGAGAAGGACCCAGTATAATCACCATTATCCCCAAGAAAGAAACTCACCAAGAAAATGCTTTTCGGCTAGGAAGATATCCTTTTCCACTCTCTCCAAGACTACTGCTATCAGTGCCATTTACTGGACCAACAGGAGAGACAGAGACCCCAGAGACCAGAACCCCCAAACATACTTGCACAATCAACTACCTTTCAAGATGTCACCACCAAGTTGCAAAGCCAATTCAGGGGGCGAGACTTCTTCACTCAGACAGAAATATATCCCTTGTCTACCCTTCCACCCACCTATGATCAAGATGGGTACCAATTCCCAAGACAACAAGAGATCAATAACTGGGAACATCATTTCTGAGCAATGGGATATTGTAACCATGGAAGACATCCTGACTGCCAAGACTGCAGACATCAGAAGATTCATCTTAGTCATGATGTTGCAGTCCATACTCTAAAGAGAGGAGATAACAGAGGTCAGATCTGAAAAAGCCAAACCAAGAAGCCAGGAAGAAGAATCCTCAAGATCTATGATTTGGAAGAAGACATCCTAGCTCTCTTCAGACATGCAACCTGCCAAGGATGGGCAGAAGATGCTACCAACTTCATGGAAGCCCTAGACCCTATGGGAAGAAGAGGAATCAATTATCTCTGAGACCCCTCTACTGGAGCCAGATGGCCACACCTCAACCTCAGAGCTTGGAGGCTCTCTGCTAGCAGAGCCTCAGTCTTAGGAAAGCCTGAACTCAGCAAGGATATCGCCCAGTATGCCCTGCTCCACCCCAAGGCCAAACCCCCAACCAAAGCCCACCCAGAGGATGTAGAATATGATCTTCACAGTCTGGAGGATGAATCTATCAAACCTGAAAAGACCTTCATGATCAGAACTGGATTAGCTATGCAGCCACCTCAGGGAGCTTATATCCAACTGACCTCAAGGTCTGGACTTGCCAGATAAGGAATAACTATAGAAGGAGGAACCATTGACCCAGGATATACAGGCAAGATTAAGGTCATCCTACACAACAATAGTACAGAATGGCACTGAATCATTAGAGGACAGAAAATTGCTCAAGCAGTCTTCATGAAGATCAAAACTCCACAATTAGAAGAAGTCTCTGAATTAATTGAAGGAACAAGACAAGTCAAAGGATTTGGAAGTTCAGACAAGAAGGAAGTACATCTCCTTCAAGTCAACCACCTCAAGAGGAATGCTCTCCAGCAAGTGTACTGGCAACCAGTCAGACTGCACAAGAATCTTATCCTGGAGCCCGGAGAACAAACCACCCTCGAAATCTTTGCACCACCTGATCCCAGGAACCTTTTCTTTAAAAAGAAGATATCCCACACCTGGACATAGAGGGACACACATTCCCTGACAAAATGAATCCAGTATACTCCCAAGCAACCAACCAAAGTTGGGAGACCATCATCTTGCCAAAAGGAACCATCATAGGATATCTGGTGCCTTTTCTCAACCAAACTCATAGGGAAGTTTATGAACTAAATCTATTGGGAAACAGCAAAAGGTCCCAGAAGAAAGGAAAGACCCCTCTGCGACCCAGGAGTCAGTGAAGCCTTCCACCAACATTGGAGAAGAATTGACACCTCAATAACAACAACAACTAGTAGAACTTCTTAACAAATATCAAGATATCTTCACCACTGATTATGGCAACCTGCCATACAATCCATCATACCACCACAGCATAAATACAGGAAATGCAACACTCATCTGGCAGAAGCCCTATAGAATACCCCATCACCTGAAAATATTTGAAAAGGAGCACATTTAAGAACTCTTAGACAATGGAGTCATCCAACCCTCCACTAGCCCCTGGGCTAGCCCTATACTTATTGTACCAAAGAAAGAAGGATGGAGACTCTGTGTAGATTACAGGAAACTCAATTCAGTCACCGAAAAGGATGCCTATCCTTTGTCCAGAATCAATGACCTTTTGGACCAGTTACAAGATACTAGATACTTCAGCAGTATGGACCTATTCACAGGATTTCATGAGATCTCCATGGACCCCAAGGATATTCAAAAGACAGCTTTCCTTGCTTTAGGAAAACTGTTTGAATACCTCTGAATACCCTTTGGACTCTGCAATACACTCCCCACCTTTCAGAGGATGATGAATTCAGTCTATGTCCCCTTGATCTACCACTGCCTGATTGTATACATGGATGATTCCAACATCTATTCAGCAAATTTCGAAGAAAACCTGTACCACCTAGAGGAATTCTTCAAGCTCATCTGCAAGAACCACTTGAGACTGAATGCACAGAAATGCTATTTTGGGAAACAGAAACTTGAATTCCTTGGATTCATAGTCTTAAAAGAAGGAATCCATACAGACCCAAAGAAAACTGAGAAGATCAACAATTGGCCAGTACCCAAGACTCCAAAAGAAACATTACCATTCCTGATGCTAGTATCCTACTACAGAAGGTTTATCAAGGACTTTGCCCAAATTGCTGCCCCAATCCGAATCCTTCTCAAGAAAGGAGTACCATTCAAATGGACAGAATCACAAGAAAAAGCTTTCAAAGAACTCAAGAACAGCATGACCACAGCACTAATCCTTGTATGCCCCAATCTTCAGAAGCCATTTATCTTGTATATAGATGCTTCTAAAGATGGCCTTGGAGCAGTTCTAGCCCAAGAAGGACCCAATCAACAGCACTATGTGATAGCCTATACAAGCAGAGCTACCAATCAGCAGCAGATGAACTATGGTAGCACCAAACTGGAATATCTTACAGTCATATAGGCAGTCACCCTGTTCAAGCATTACCTCATTGAAAAAAGGTTCACCCTGATCACAGACCATGTAGCCCTCAAATGATTATTTAATCACAAGGAACCCACTGGAATCCTAGCCCACTGGATCCTTATCCTTTAGGATTACAAAATTACCATCATCCACAAAGCAGGGAAAGCTCACAACAATGTTGATACACTTTCCTGCCAATCCCAATGAATCAGAAAAAGAGTGTCCCAAGAAACTATACCCTAAAGGAAGTCCCTGTGACCATCAAGGAATAAGAAGATTTCATCCAACAAGAACACCAGAAAGCCCACCAAGGGCAGACAAGTACAGAAGATAAGATTCAAAAACAATATCAACATTGACCCCACCTCAGAGTACAAGTCCGAGATATCATTCAAAAATATGACACCTGCCAGAAGTACCAAGGAAAGAAGAACTATCAGGCCCCTCTGCAACCAATTCCCCCACCCACTCACATCTTTTAAAGATGGGGAGTAGACATAATTGGACCTCTACCAGTTATGCCAAGAAGAAACAAATATATCCTTGTATTTGTAGAACATCTGACTAAGTGGCCCAAGGCTTTTCCAATGGAAATTGCAGATACCTTAACCATTGTAGGCCTCCTCCATAGACTTACACCCAGATTGGACCCCCAGAAGAACTTATCTCTGACCGAGGCACAGAATTCATTAACAATATAATCACAAGTTATGCCTGAATTCACAAGATTCACCTCAAAAGAACCACATCATACCACCCTCAGACCAATGGTATGATAGAAAGAATGAACCAAACTATCAAGAAAGGACTTACCCAAGTCAATTCTACCAATTGGGACCTCTGCTTACCTGAGATCCTATGGGAAATCTGAAATACCCCTGCTGTATCAACCAAACAAAAGCTCTTCGAAATGATGTTTGCCAAGAAGACCAGAACTGCTGACCATGAGAACCTCAGAAGGCTTCTTGAAAAAGGAGATCAGCTGTGAAATGAGGCCCAAATTCAGATTATCAAGACCCAGGAAAGACAAAAGAAGTATTATGACCAGAAACAGAAGGATCAGAAGATCAAGATTGGCAATCAAGTCCTAGTTTGGAGAAGCATGATAGAAACAAACTTTGCCACTAAACTGGAACCAAAATGGGAAGGACCATATCTTGTGTACAATATCAGAGAAATCAGCATCTATATAAGAAGCATAGATGGATGTATCTTGAGAACTCTAGTCCACATCAATTGCCTCAAGATATATCTGTACAAACTATGACTCAGAGGATAGATCAATGCCTCCAGACCCTCATCCTCAGCTCCTTCCAGGCCCTACCAGTTCCCTTACCCCAGTTCTGCCAACTTGAAGAAACTCCAATACAATTGATCCAGAAGCATCAAGAGAACCTTGCCATTGCCCAAAGATTGTTACAGATCTACCATCTACAGGCCTTCTACAACATTGGACAATTACTTGAAGAACAGCCATACATTGGAGGATTAGCTAGAATAACCTACCAAGAAGCAAGAACTGCCAAATAAATCTACACTCTATACAAACAAAATGTTAGAGCCCTAGGGCAATCCCACTTCTACCTCAACGATATTCATCAGATGAATGAGACCACCTTTCAGAGTATTCTCCAACAAGTAGACATCCTGTTTCCCGAAGGACAAGAAGAAGATCCAGAGCTAGAATGGAGTGATCCTGATTGATACTGACAATGAAGATGACAGGACAGGTATAGATATAGAAGCAGCTTATGCTTATTGAGATGATGACTGAAGAATAGTCTGGGACAGACTATCCTTCAGTGGGGGCTAATGTGACAAGCCATGAAACATAGCAATCTCAAAACCTAACCAGGTGACATGAACATTAGCATAGCATAGTAACCAGCAACCATTGCTGTGGAAAAATGTATAAATAACCAGATAGCCAAAGAAGGGAATAATGTGAACAGTGGCTATCCCCTGGACAGTGGCTGTCCACCAGACAGTGACTGTCCACCCAAACTCACCATAGATAGCAAATCTATAGTTAGTCAGATAGCAATCAGATAGCAACTATAATGTATAAATTACCCCAGAGACAAGAGTGAATAAACCTCAGTCTGAAAGTTGAATATAAACCAAAGTAAAAGTCAATTATCTGGTACACTTAGGAGAAATGCCTGCCAAAAGCCACTTGATCCAGGAAGGATTGCAATACTTAGGAGATACACCTGCCAACGAGCCACTGCCAAGAAGTTGTGAGCTTGGTTCTCTTCTCTTCCACTCCAGTCCACTTTCCGATACAAAGCTTGAAGATTTTGCTGCCTAAGTTCAAGAAAGAACTTCGCTGCCGTTTCCCAGTTGAAGCCACCAATTCAGGAAGAATCTGCGCCATCCGAGTTATTTCCCAGAAGCCCGCCGATTCAGGAGAATCTGCGCCATCCGCCGTTTCGAGTTATCTGCATATCCGCGCCATCCGAGTTATTTCCCAGAAGCCTGCCGATTCAGGAGAATCCGCGCCATCTGCCATTTCGAGTTATCTGCATTCCCAGAAGAACCCGCACCATCTGAGTGATATTCAAAGTTGAAGCCGCTGATTTAGGAAGAATCCGCGACATTCGAGTTATCCGAATTTTCCGCGTCATCCAAGTTACTCATTGTTCCCAGTAAGCCCGAGAAGAACCCACCGCCAGTACAATTCCCAGTAAGAAGGATCCATGCCACCCTCCATTCCCAGTGAGCCAAATCGAGTTATCCGCCAAATTATCAGAACATCCGCATAAGGAACCCATCGCGCTACAGAGATCGTCATGCAGAAATCACATAAGGAGAACCGCTAAATTGCCAGACCATCACACCCAGAGATCGTCGCACCAAGACCGTCACCCAGAAATCGCATACTTTTGGAAATTGCCTCGCTACACAAAATTGTGGCATTCCCAGTTGACCCAAGAAGAAAAAGACATACAAATCGCTGCTACATCCAGAGAACCATCCCAATAAGGAAATCGCTCACAGATATCCAACTTTGACTATTATACCACTAAACACCAACAAGGACCTCAGGAATCTTAGAACATTTTATTGCTTTTGACAAAGTAACTGGGGGCTCAAGCCAAACTACATCAACCCCCAATCTTGTAATTTGCCTCCATTGAGCCAGAACACTACAATATACATTGCATTCAAATATTCATAGATAGGATATATCCAGCTTAAATCTACTCTATAATTATTCAGGGATACATAAGATCATTAACTCAGAAATACTTGTTATTGCTGAAATCCTTACTCAGTACTCAAGAAACATATTAATTGCAGATATATACTGCTATATTGATGACTTCAGCCCAATAAGAATATAATAATCTCACTATATTAATTATTACTTAAGCTATTTGATAATCATATGATTAAATTACTCAGCTATACTGTTTTGCTAGAGTATATAGTGAGCTATGTTTGATGAAATATACCTTATTTTCTCTAAAACTACCTGAATATATCATTGACATATTTGTGTCTATTAATTAATTATAGTATATACTCTATATTCTGTCTCATTCTTAGAAATCACTTTAAATTCTTTGAATTTTTCCAAGACTTCACTCTTCACTGATAGGAAATATATATATACTTTATATATATTATCATTGATAAATATAATGAAATACATAATCTCAGAGTATGATAGCATATATATAGTACTACATATATTGATATAGATAAGATTCAAGATCCCTAAGATATGTTTCAATCATTTTTCAAACAGATGTTGGTATTTTTATTTATTATATAATTCTTGCAGAAGAAATTGTTTTCAAAGTATATATTTAACAGCAATCTACTGATGGATTCACTTCTTATTATATATTTGAGATTTGTCTTGCTGATATGTATGTCCTAAACATTAATACTATATATTAGATACATCAGATATAGTTATTCTATATGTAGAGGATTTTGCATCATTTAGTATCTTATTAATTATGTAAAGATTGCTATATTTCAAGGCTGTCATTAGCTTATTATTATGCAAATCATATACTGTTACACTCTTTGTATATATATATATTTCTTTGTTATTATATAATATCATCTTCTTTATTGAAAAGAGATTTTTGCTGATTTCTGGAGTATATAATATATCTAAGAAGGTGCTGGTGAGTTCTACAATATTATCAGAGAGATATATTCTGACATTTCTCTTTTCTTGAGTATAAATAATATTGTTATCTCTTAGTTTGATAGATATAGAGTATTTAAAAGACTTATATCTAGAGAACTATTCTCTATATAGTATCAATTATTATATAGCTTCAGAATTTATTAGTCAGACATTATTATCATTGACTATAGTTGTAGTACATTTGCTGCTAGATATATGGCTAATATCATTATTACTTTTTATTAAGTGAAAAGTATTTTACTATTGATCATAATTCATAGATGATAGATTGGTAGATTTGATAGTGGAACTATAATCTATATATATTACTTATATAAGAACATATTACTACTTTTATCAGTTTTGGTAGTATTTACATTATCATGCTTTTCTTTACCTTAATAGGTCTTTTTGCCATCTCTACATTATCAATACTGGCCTCTATATTTACTTTTACTACTCTTCTTATTATTTTTCCAATGATAGTAATTATGCTTTCTATGTTTATATTTATTATAGTATTCACAATAACCATCATACTTAGATGATTGGATGGACTGGTTGTTATTACTGTAATAGTGATCTCAGAATAGTGATATCATTATAAGAGATATGTAGCCTTTCCTTATAAGCCACCAGATTGGAGTATGTATAAGAAGATTATATAGTATGACTCATCCAGATTATATGTAAGAGAAGTAATGATGACAAATCATAAGTCATAATGACTATAAGATAAATATCTCAAGGAATATAAAAGAAAGACTAAGAAACTGCAGCAGCAGCAACTTAAACAAGACTCACAAATCCTGAAATAGTTCAAAAGACTCACTATAAACAAAATGCCTACCACTTACCAAATCACAAGGTTCAGAAACCACCAAGACTTCTCAGTCTAAGAAAGGATGTTCTGATATCAGAAGAGCTATAAGAACTTATACCAGAAGGATTTCTAGCCTCAACTTGGATACTGGTGATCCTTACTACTTTATCCTCTACTATTATGAAATAGAGACAATGATTACTACCACTACTGAATACCTCTGGATATGGTAGAAATATAAAATAGTAAATCTCTTCTACTAGAAAATCCCTCAGGCTAGTCTCCAAGAGATATAAGATATCACCTCTATAGATGTATACAAATTGAGGGTAGCCAAAAAGATCCATCAGGTCTTCAGATATATATCTTGATCAATCTCCAACTTGGAGTATACCAGAGTCTCAGACTTCAAGAAATTGTCAGCCTACTGTATAGATATACTGAAGACCATGGTGGCTACAGAAGCTCAATCCACCATCACTCTCAAAAGTGATGAGATAGAAAAGTTCTGGAATCCTATCCTCCAGGACAATTCAGATCAATTCCTGCAAAAATTGATCTCAGTATTCCAAGAACCCAGTATCTAGGTCAGACCTTCTCAAGATTTCACCTTTGTTCTCTACTTTGGAGAGGAAAATGTTATAGATTGGAAAGCCTCTGATCTCCTTTCTACCACTATTAAATATGATGATATTACCAGTGATAATGTCATCCTACTAATTGATACATACAAAATAAATGAAACAGAAATATACACTGATCTTATTTTCTTTAAAGACATTCTGTCCCTGACCTCCAGCCTTGATGATAGTAATGAAGATAAACCTCTCAGAATTTTGAACATTTTACTCTAATTTGTTTATATAACTATTTGTTTAAATGCTTAAATATTCCAGTATTCTGATCTTATACAATTAATTATACAGATACTCAAATTTATACTTATAATCTGAAATTTTCTATATTCAAATATCTTATTTAGTTATTGGATTTTATATTTAGCTTTATATATTAGCAACTATTGAATTATATTTTGTATAAATACCTCTCTCATTTCCTTTAAAATAAAGTTAGTATTAAAATGCTCAAGTATTCAAGTATCCAACTACTCAAAAGTACACAAGTTCCAGTCCTCTACTCAATTCCATACAAGCAAATCTAAGAGATAATAGAATAATTTAAAGATAAGAAGTTTGAGGACTATAAGATCTTGAGAAGATACTCTAATAGAACTTGCTTATAAGAAACTTATAGTTGATCTAAGAGATATATCTTAAAGAGAATCTGACATACTTGAAGAACCTAGTGCCCACTATATAACATCACATTGATTTTGAGTTTGGATTTATTGTTCTTATTATCCATGCTTTTGATCTTATTTAGCACTACTGCTATATGTATAGGACTTGTAGAATATATTTTCATCATTATTAGTTGTACTTTTTTCTTGGTACATTTCTTTATTTATGAAACTTATTATTACATAGATATAATCTGTGAGCTTGCTACTTTTCTGTATGGCTGTCACTATAATGTAATATAATTTAGAGAGATTCCTTATATATAAGAGCCAAGAACTTGTCTTTATCATTTATATACTATGCTGACATATTTAGAAAATTCACCTGACTCATCAGATCATTAACATGACTGGTGTATTTGCAGATAGTCTTCTTGGACTTTATTTATAGATTGACTAGGTGAGATTTCAGATAGAATCAATTCAATATAGATATTTATATATGATAATTATATAGAGTCTTCTATATCTTATGAGCAGTTGTTGTATATATTATAAGCTTTATTTGGAAGTTGAATAATATGAATGTGATCTCATATAATACTTATCAATTATTTGTAGTATCATAATCTTGAATTAGTACTTATAGCTTTATATACTCTGTTAAGCTATATTTATTAAGGAGATTTGTTATATAGAATACTCAAATTATAGAATATTTTCTATTGAAAATTGGGATAGACCTCTTGGCTGTATTTATACTTATAACTAAGACTGTATTTCTCATATCTATTGATGTAGTTATATCTGTAATATTAATAGAGACTTATATTACTAGATTACTCATAATTGACATATCTATTTTTATGCTTATATTATTAGACTAGTTATCTGATATTTCTAGTATAGTGTTTTTAAAGTATATTTATATACTATAGCTGCTTAGTGTAAAGAGGGCTCATAATCTTTATTGTAAAGAGAGAGGTACTTTATTGAAGTTATATATATTATATATTTTATATATTACTAATAAATAATGAAATGATATAAGTTATATATTGATATATTGAGTTGCTATCCCAATACTCTATATGAGCTATTTGAGTATCTGATGTCAATTAAGTTAGGTGATATTAATATTATATATACTCAAGAAAGAGGAAATATTGGTATATATCTCTATGAGAATATAATGAAGTCTGCTGATACTTTTTAAGATGTACTATATGCTTTAAAGATAGGCAAGAATCTTTTTTAAATCAGCAAAATAATGACCCACAGTAATAAATAAATGCATATATATCTAATGAGAGCAATAGTATATAGTTTGAAGAATAACAAGAAGATTACAATAGTATCAAAATGAGATAATCTTTATATAATCAATAGTATATCAAGTGATACAAAAGTCTCTATATATAATAACTATGTCTAATTTATCCAATATATAGCATTAATGTTTAGGATATTATAATGTAGCAGATGCTTAACCTTGAAAGTATGTCAGATTTCTGTATTTTGAAAATGTGATCTTCTTTGACTCTATAGAGTTCTCAGGATGTAGGGGTGATTGATTTCAAAGTATATCTGCCTGCAGACTTACTAGTTCCTTTGCTTTCTCTTTGCTTTGAACTATTTTGTTCTGAGGTTTATTCACTCTAAGATACTGGATTATTTATACAAGTTTGCTAGCTATAAGATGGCTAAGTTATGACTATGTTATGAGTCACTTTTTGCAAGTATTGAATCTTTCAACATCTGTAAAATCTTCAATATCTGTAAAGAGTTCAATATTCACAAAAACTTTAACAGTTGTGAAATAATAATGACTACTATTCATAAGACTATACTATATTGGGAATTGAGTTCAAGTACTATGATCAAATGTCTAATTTTCCTGATTCATGTTCCTAATTTGAATCAACCATCACAACTTTCTCCTAAATAGATAATTCATCTCTGAAATATCCTATTCAAACTCCCAAGCTTCTACAATTTGTATCTCCTTATACTGTTTGATTTGCATCATTACATACTCCCAGTATTGTCTCTTGATATATTCAAAGTCTCCTAGAAATACTCTACAAAGATGGGCTAGGGCTGGCTCATCATCCTTGAATATCTTGTTGACTTGTTTGGTAGTTATAATCTGAGTATAAGAGAGCTGACACTCTCTAATCTAGTCTTCTTTTCCCATATCTGGCTGCAAGTTCAGTAGGTGTCCTAACTTGAAGTATTCTTGAAACTCAGTTCAGTTCTGATAGGTCTTGAAGTGTAAGATTCATGATAGGTGAGTATGGACTATACTCTATATACTGTCAAAGGATTTCTCCATAACTGGCAGCTCAGTGGTGCACTATTGTCTTTTTATGACTTGCTATATAGCACTGATGATCTTGAGGGCTACAGCAGTACTCTATTGGTTAGCCATTATACTTCTTGAGTTGGTTTTGATAGATGGTAGTGGGGATGATTGTGCCTGAGAGTTTTTGTAGCCAAAAGGTGGTTCCTTTTATATCTTGTACAAAATAAGGTCCTTCTTACTTGAGCTCCAGTTTTTGTGACCATAAAGCTTCTACTATATTCCAATATATTAGGACTTTGTCTCCTATCTTGATAATCTCCAGGAGCTTGTAAACTTTTTTATATTATTCCATTATAGTGTCTGTGCCTTGGTTATGTAATCTTTAGCCTTCTTTCTGATTTGAGATAGTCTCTGTATCTCTCTATCCATATGTTTCCATATAGCATCTCCATTGGATGATAGGGTTTCTTGAGAACCTTCTTCTTCAAATAGCATTTTCTGAGGGGTAAAATGGGTACTTTGTGATCGAATATCCCAGAGAGCAGATAATGCTATTGGCAGATAGTGATCCCAGTTTTCATAGTTATCACAGATCTTGGCAATTACATTTTTTGAGAGTCTTGTTGGTTCTTTCCACCTGTCTATTTCCTTGGAGATGGTATACTATGGTCTAAATATACTAGATCTTGTACTTCTTGTAGAGAATCTCAAAGAACTGGTTCACAAATTCTGTTTCTCTATCTGTGGTTACTTGTATTGAGGTCTTGAACTGGCAGATGATTTATTTGTAAAAGAAATCAGCAATTGACTATGTATTGGCTTTCTTGAGGGGTCCTGCCTCTATCCATTTCATGAAAAGGTCTATGATGACAATGATATATCAGTTACCAGTCAAAGTCAAAGATAGAGGACCAATCACATCTATTACAATGTGTGCAAATAGTACTGGTTTTATGTATACTGATCCTGGGGCTTAGTTTTATTGATCTTATTTCTACTTCTAGCATTTGTCACAGGTCTTTACAAATTGTCTGATATCTTCCTCCATTCCTGGTCACAATATTGTTTTTCTTGCTTTATCATATGTGTTTGTTCCTTCTAGATAGCAAAGTTCATATACTGATTTCATTGCTTCCTCCTTCTTGTATTCTGATAGAACTAGTAGCTTTCTATTCTTTAATATTTCTCTATTAGTTTCAAATTGTTTCCATGTTCTGTTGATAATCATTTGTATCTATTCTTCCAGATATTGGGGCATCTTTTGCTATCCCAGATAGGTGATGATTCCATGGTAGAGCTCCTTATTCATAGTTGATTTGCTGGTTGGAGGTCCTTTGGGGTGTCCATGAGAGAGTATCTATATTGGCATTGGTTCTTCCTGAACAGTGCACAATGGTTACATTATATGCTTGCAACTTCATGATCTATCTGGCATAGATTTCTTTGGATTGTCTGGTGGTCAGTAGCTAAGTAAGAGATGAGTGGTCCATCTGGATGGTGAAGTGTCTTCTGGTGAGATAGTAGTGAAACTTTTCCATAGCCCAGATGACTGTAAGACATTCCAACTTATAGGATTTATATTCTTTTTCAGCTCCTTGGGTTCCTCAGCTTAGGTATACAATAACATACTCTACTTTATCTTTCTTTTGGGCTAGAACTACTCCTAGTCCTTGGGCACTTACATCTGTCTACAGGATGAATTCTTGAGTCCAGTTGGGTCTTCTGAGGATGGATGCCTGGGTCAGTCTGACCTTGAGCTCATCAAATACTTTTTGTTGCCTGCCAGTCCATTGGAACTTGGTATCTTTCTTATTGAGTTTGTAGATTGGGCCTACAATATTAGAGAATTCTCAGATGAATCAGCAGTAGTATGAGGCAAGTCCCATGATGGCTTGGGCTTTAGTAACTGTGGTGGGCCTTGGGTATACTGCTACTGCTTGAATCTTAAGAGGGTCTGTATACATTCCATCTTAATTAATGACATAGCCAAGATAGATAATTTCAATTTCTGTAAATTTGCACTTCTTGGACTTTATATAATGGCCATACTTCTCAGCTTTTCCATCATCTGCTTGATGTACTGCAGGTGTTCTTCAGCTGTCCTGCTGTAGATGATAACATCATCCACATAAATCATCATTCATCTTCCCATGTCATAGTAGAAGATTTTATTCATTATTTGCTAGAAGCTCACAGGGGTGTTACATATTCTGAATGGTATTTGTAAGTAGAAGTAGGTTTCATCTGAGGTGATGAAGGCTGATTTCTCACTTGCTATTTCTGTGAGTCCAATTTGGTGGAATCCTAAATATAGATCCAAGGTACTATAGTATTGTGTTTCATCTTCTAGAGTTATAAGGATGTTATTGATGAGAAGCAGTGGTTGGTGATCCTTCTTAGTGACTATATTGAGCTTTCTATAATCAATACAGAGTCTTGGGGAAAATTCTCCAGGCTTGCTTTCTTTTTTCAGAGCTAGTACAACTGGTGAAGACCAGGGGCTGCTGGCTTCCTTAATGATACTGGCTTCTTTCATCTGCTTGATTTCTTCTCTGAGCCATTCTCAGTAGGCTGGTGAGACAGGTCTTGCCTTCTGATAAATTGGTTTAGTATTACCAGTATCTACATCATGATAGTAGTATGGAGTCTTTTCTTTGATATCCTTGAAGTTTGTGGTAAGAACATCCTCAAATTCATGCAGTATTTTCTTAAGCTCTGTCTTGAGTGGGAATTCATTTTCAATAGTATAGCTGTACTTGTTTGTAGTTTCCTCCTTCTTGTGCTACAGCTTGGTAATCTTGGTACTAGCGAATACTTCTCTTCTCATAGATCCAAATCCTTTCCTTTCTTTTTCTATTTCCTCCAACTTCTTGACTTCCATGACCCTTGGCTGAAGAACTAGGAAGATTAACATCTGTATCAGTTGGTCCTTCTTCTTGATTGGAAATGGAATTATAGAGTAGTAGTTTCTGGTGATAAGTAGTATTTCTCCAATATAATCTAAATCAATGACTCTTTCTTCAATTGTGATTTTGCTTCTATCCAGACTACTTCTTGTCTTGAGGATTCCAACATGGTCCTTTGGAATGGTCATCTCCAGACCAGTTATAAGTAGGGTTGTTGTCTGAGGTTTGAGTACAGTTTCTACCACTGTGGTGATATCTATTCTGGCTGCATTTTCTGACTTATATTCTGGTAAGACTGTATCAGGATCCATCTTCTGAATCTTGATCTTGATTTCCTCTTAATTGTTGCTATCTTCAAGGAGAGCTAGTGGTTCATCATCCTCTTCTTCTTTTATTTTCTTTTCTTTTCTTACCTGTTTCTCAAGTGTCTTCTCTCTTCTTTGGTAGTAGATCTCCTTGATTTTACCAGTGCACTGGTAATACTTGTTGACATACTCCATGCAGTACATTTAGATCCTGTGGGGGCAGACTCCTTGTGGTGCATATCCTTCCATAATCTTCTTGCACCAGTCTTCTTCACTCATCTATCTTATCTTCTTCTTTTCTGGGTTGTTACTATATAGACTTCCTCTTGTTCACTCTCTTCTTTCTCTATCTCAGGTAGGACTCCTTTGTTGACATTGATCAGAATTCGCATCTTCTATCTATAGCAGATTATCTGCATCTTCTGTACATTCAGGTCAATTATTGCCTTGGCTTTATAAAGTCACTGATTACTGATGAGGATATTCTAGTTGGTTGCATTAGTTATGATTACTTTCACTGGGATGGTTGCTCCTTCAAACTTGATGGGAATATCTCAGATCTTTCTCAGAGGTGTGGCTCTTATACTATCTGCTGTGATGAACACCAATTTGGTTACTTCTTCAACTTCTCAACCTAGGTGGTCAGCTGTCTTTTTGCTGAGGAGACATCCTCCTGCTTCTGTATTAATGATAGCCTCAAAGACTCTATCCTCAATTTGGCAAGTTGCATAGGCAGAGGTTTTACAGTTGTCTTTACTTTCTTCTCCTAAGTCCTCTTGAATATTATTGGTCTCAGTTATCTTCCAACCTTGCTTCTTAGTTATCTCGGCAAGTCTATATCTCATATGCTATCTGAATGTTAGTTTTTCTGCCAGCTGGCCAAAGGTGGCATTGACCTTTTATTGACTGAGATCCTTGAAGATATCATACTTATTTTTTTTTTTTTTTTTTTTTTTTTTTTTTTTTTTTTTTTTTTTTTTTTTTTTTTTTGAAGATATCATACTTAAAGGTCTTGGTTTTGTAGAGCTTCTTCTTCTTTTCTCCTTCACTAGCTGAAGTGGTTCCTCAGATGATATCTTGAATAGCCTATTCTAACTCTATATCTTGATCCATTTCTTCATCTTAACTTTCTGTAGCAATCTTCATCTACTTTTCTACAGGGTTCTTCTTGGGTCTCCCTGGTGGCCTCTTGTAGGGTTCTTTTTATATATTCTTCTTAGTAGTCTGCAGGATAGGCTCTCATTCTTCTTCATCTATTTTTCCAATCTCTTTAAAAATGATGAAATTGGTCTGTTTCTTATTTTGAGTAGCATTGCTTGGCTATGCCTTGTGCTTGATTTTACTCATATATTATATAAATAGTGGCCCTCTTTTCTGCAGATATAACAGATACCTCTCTTCTTTTCTGAGGTGGTAGCAAATTTCTGAACTAGACAGTAGTCTCTTCTTTTGATCTCCTTGACTACATCTTCTAGTTGGGTAGTCATTTCAGTAAACTACTTGGCAAGTTCCTCCATAGGGTCACTATTTCTCTGTTATTCAGTAGCTCTTAGTTGAGGTGTGTTTCAATTGATCACTGTGGTAGAGATTATACTAGTTGCCTTGAGTGCTTTGATTCTAACTCCAGTGACTCTCTCTATTGTATGATCTTGTGGGATTCTGACTATCCAGTATTGCTGAGTATAGGTGACCTTCTGTGCCAGATCCAGGACTATTGATAATGAGTGAATGACCAGGACTATATCTGGATGTATTCTTTTCATGAAGATTGCTTTGGCTACTTGGTCTCTGATGGTGGCAGCATAATCTGCAAGGATTATCTGATATCAGATTCTGGTATTGAATATGTTTGGATCCTTGCTCATTCCTTGGCATATTGTATTGAGCTGATCCTTCAGTACTTACTTTATCTCATCTGTGTAATATATGGCTCAGAGCCAGGTCTTCTATACTGCTAGCATAGTATCATCATTATTTTCTACATGGGTTACAGCTGTAAATACTACTCTTGCTGGTCCTTAGAGACTGAAGGGCATGAGGGTTACTTACTGTCTTGCTGTCAGGCCTCTTACAGCAGTATATTGCTCAAAATCATCAATGAAGATAATGATTGATTCATCTGAAGTATAACCATGGAATATCAGTAGTCTCTTATCCATCTTATCTGGGTATCTTGGTTCAATTTATATGGTTGTTTGAGTGGTGGCAGTTGTTTATTATTTAGCTTGAAAGTGAGAGATTTGTCTTGAATCACCAGCCAATGGGCACCAAGTTGTAATATAGCAGACATTTAATCTTGGAAGTATGTCAGATTTCTGTATCTTAAAAAATTGATCTTCTTTGACTCCACAGAGTCCTCAAGATGCAGGAGTGGGTGAGTTCAAAGTATATCTGCCCACAGGCTTATTAGTTCCTTTGCTTTCTCTTTGCTTTAAACTATTTTGATCTGAGGTTTATTCACTTTAAGATACTGAGTTATTTATATAAGTTTGCTAGCTATAAGGTAGCTAAGTTATAACTATATTATGAATCACTTTTCACAAGTGTTGAATCTTTCAACATCTGTGAAATCTTCAATATCTGCAAAAAGTTCAACATTTATAAAAACTTTAATAGTTACAAAATAACAATGACTGCTATTCATAAGACTATACTATATTGGGAATTGGGTTTAGGTACCATAATTAAATGTCTAATTCCTCTGATTCATATTCCTAATTCAGATCAACCATCACAATATATAGAGAAATTAAGCTTAGAAAGAATGATTAGGAATGGTTTAGTTAGTAGATTACTAGTGATATATTTTGAGAGTTTTTACAAGAACTATATAGAAAATAAAGCAATCTGGTACATATCTATTTAAAGAATAGACAAAATACATATCTAGTATACTCAATTTAATCTATATAGATATTGTAATATGCCCAGCTCAATGGAGGCAAATTACAAGGTTGGGGGTTGATGTAGTTTGGCTTGAGCTCCCAGTTACTTTGTGAAAAGCAACAAAATGTTCTTGGTGTTTAGTAGTATAATTGTCAAAGCTGGATATCTGTGAGCAGTTTCTTTATTTGGATAGTTCTCTAGATATAGCAGCAATTTGTATATCTTTTCCTTCTTGGGTTAATCTGGGAATTGATAGAATTTCGTATGTAGTGCAATGATCTCCTTATGCATGACAATTTAGTAATTTAGCAGTTTTCCTTCTTGAGTGGCAGGCAATCTCTATATGATGATCTCTGTATAGCATGACAATCTCCAAAAGTATGTGATTTCTGGAGGATGGCTTAATTTGGATATAGGTTTACTGGGAATAGAGGATGGCATGGATTCTTCTAACTGGGAATAATGCTGGCAGTGGATAACTCAATAACTCAGGCTCACTGGGAACAAACGAATAACCCAGGTAATATGGATAACTCAGATAACTCACATAACTTAGATGTCATAGATTCTTCCTGAATCAGCAGACTTCTGGGAATAATAACTTGGTGGTGTGGATTCTTTCTAAATTGATGGCTTCAACTGAGAATTAACTTGGATTCTTGGCAAGTTTTGTCAAGACTGGCTTCATTTGCACAGGGTTGCATCATAGACTGACTCCACTGCGAAGTTGCATCAGAAAGACTAACTTGTGGTAAGAAAGATGGGTTCTCTGAGAATATGGTGAATAACTCAAAAGATAGTGAAGTTCTTTCTCGAACTTGGTGGCAAACTTCAGGCTTATCTGGCAAGTTAACCAATGGTACAGCTTATTCCTTAAGCAGCAGGTTTCTTCAAAAGGCAGTGAAGTTCTTCAGAAAGTGGACTGGAGTGGAAAGGGGACCAATGCTCAATCTTTAGAGGCTTCTTTGGTATTTGTATTTTGGACTGAGGTTTATTCACTCTAGTCTCTGGGATATTTTATACAAGTTGGTTGCTATCTGATTACTATGTGGCTAACTATAGATTTTCCAGACTCCTTTCTCCACTACCTTACCAGTCACAAGGTTTGGTAGGCAACCTTCTGAGTCCCCTTTCCCCTCTACCTTGGGTTGGTTTGCTGTACCTGCATGGGTATAGTGGGAGGAGGGCAATGGTGATGAGTTGTCTCTTTATTGGTATCTGATTGGTGTCTTCTCTACTTTTTCGCAGTTTCTGGTGCCTTCAGCTACATCTGAAGTGTATCTGTTTTGGTGTAGTGCCTTCTTCCTTTTGCCATCACCAACAAGGTGCTATCTTGGTATGTCTCAGGCTATGTAGGGAGTCAGCCGATCTTGGGCATCAAGTGCCCAGTATAGGTTACCTGCAGGTCTTCAGTGGCTGTAGTGGGGCCCTCTGGCTTTGGCAAGCTTCCCAGTGAGCACAGTTCTGGTATAGGTGACTGCTTTTCAGGTGCTGTTGGGATGGGAGGGGAGATGGCCATCACAGATAGTAGGAAGGGGGATAATAGTGAACCAGTAGAGTGCCAGGCTGGGGGCAGCTGTCGGGACTGGAGCAGGTGCTGCTTTGGTGGGGTCTTTTGATTAGTGTGGTATAGTTAGGTGATAGGTATCACTCTTGGCTTCTTTTGGCAGTCAGGCAGGTTAGGCCCCAGTCATCAGGGGGGGTTGGGGGGCCTGAGGCTACCCATTTCAGGCATCTTGGCTATACTCAACTGGAACTGGGAGCTGATACGGTAACATGATCGAGGCCTGCAGGCTTAAGTAGTGGGGTATTGGGGGTCTCCTCCTACCTCATGTGTAAGTCCTTTCCTCACCTTGACTGGGAGAACCAGGCCCTACCCACTATGTTGTACTTTGATGAGGGTTTTTTTTCTGCCTGTCATTCTCTTTGGGGTGGCAGGAGCTATTCTATTTAGCTTGGGTGTGGTCTTGTACATACATTGGGTTCTTTGGTATGCACTTTTGGTCATTGGTATATGGCTGGGTTTCTCCTGGTAGTAGGGAGAGTATGGTGCGCAGAATGAGGTGTGGGCCTTCATCGGCCCTGCTGTGTCTGGTATAGTCAAGCTACTGGACAATAGCTAGCCTAGGTTAATGAGGGAGCAGTGCTTGGTGGGTAGTGGGGGAGGGTTTTGGCCTATACAGTCTAGGTTCTCTTCCAATAAAATTCTGTGGGACATTGAGTCTATTAAA
>RBNI01001045.1:0-24779 GCA_003990745.1 Jimgerdemannia flammicorona | reverse complement strand
AGCAATATCATGAATAGCGAATAAACCTATTTAATAACCCACAAACCACTCTTAAGTAAATCCGCTCCCTGTTAGGTCCTACTCCTAACCCCGTCACGAAATTTCCTAATTGGGTACTGTCTGCAGTAATACGCCAATTCAACTAAGCTGGCCTTAGTTTCTTGAACTTCCTGAAATACGGAAAATCCTGAACATCCAGAACTAGTCCGAAAAAGGACTTTGGTTGAGACGTCAACCCGATCTTGAAATCAATAAGCATAGAGGACGTACTCCATACGAAATTGATCTTGACCTTAAGAAAACAGTCTTCTAGAATATCCAGAACTTCCAGAAAACCCTTCCAGAACTACGTAACGGTTACCCTAAAAAGTAACCCTCTTACATAAGAACTAGAAGATCTTATCACATGAACCCAATACTTTACAGCCAGATACCCCACACTAGTCCCACCAATCTCACCAATAGAACTCTTACCACAACCCCTTGCAGAACTGGAAGTAGCTCCTATAAGAATACCTAGGCCTATTCTACTCCGTCCAAGGACCAGAACACCATCCTCAAGATACCCAAGCACCCCTATCTCTAGTGACAGTTCAGAAAGTAAATCAGAATCAGAATCCAAACTTGAACCAGAATCAGAAGAAAGTGATGACAAAATGGCCACCTCATTGCCAATCTTTGCAGGATACCCAGAAGAAGACCCCAGAGAATTCCTTGATGGAATTGAAGGAATTGCAGCCTTGAGGAATCTCTCAGATGAAAGAAAAATTGCCATCTATAAAGCTCAGCTCAGAGAACCAGCTAGAGGATTTTTCCATTAAACAGCAACCAACTGAGATTCAGAACTAGCAAGACAGATATAAGCAGTAATGTCTGATGAGCTAGAATATGAGGCCATGGTCTACTGGCTCATTGAAAAGTATGTAGGAAACGAAACCTACTACAAGGCTTAGAAATCCATCATGGAGATGAAGATGAATCTTAGAGAATCACCCAGAGCCTTCTTTATAAGAATCCAGAAGAGAATGTATTCTGCCAGGTTCAATGCCACCAACCAGGACATCATAGGTCCAATGATCTTCATGAATGGAATTCCCCTGAATATTGCCCAGCATGTCCACACCCTAGGCATCAGAAGATCTGAAGAGCAAGTAGATACAGCTCAAGGATTCTTCGATGTCAGACAAGGAACTATCTGGAGTGATCATGATAAGAAAGAAGATAAAGAAGACATCCTGGTCAAAGCCCTATAAGGACTCCTTCAAGGATAAGAAAGATCTGAAGAAAGAAGGCCAGCCAAGGAAGAAAAGAAGGACAGAAGCAAAATCCAAGACCTTAGCTCCAAGTTGGACTGATTGGTTGGACAGATTGAAAAACTCACCACACACGAAAACTGGAGCTATCAGGACAACAGAGGATATCCATCACAGAGGAGTCAAGGTTACCCACCAAGAGATAACAGGAATTACCAGTAAGAAGAAAGAAGGTACTCTGCCCAAGACAGAGCCCAAGTCCAATGCTTCCACTGTAGACAATTTGGACACTATACCACTGAATGTGACAACAAAAGAAGTGACCAAAGGGACTCAGAACCACCAAACTGAAGGAATGACACTCAGTACAAGAAGACTGAAGCCCATCCTGTTGAAGATTTTGAGGAAGCAAGTAACAGTGAAGACTACAGCGACCTAGACTTGTACTCTACCAAGGTTAGCACCCAAAAAACAGTCTACTCAGCAGAGAAAAGGAAGAGACCTGTAGGAAGGCCATCCAGAAATGTCAGCAGAAGAATGATCCCAGAAGAAAATGAAGAGCATGAGGAGGAATGGGTAAAAACACCTCCCCGAACTCTCTCACCATTTGTGCCTGAAACAAATAAGCTATCACCAGAAGATGAAGAAATGGAACAAGAAGAATGGGAACCTATACCCCTGAAGCCTAAGAAGAAGTACACTCTGAAGACCATGCCTAGAGACATTTACAATGAAGCCTGGCAGAAGATTCAAGAAGCTAAGATGGAAGTCTCTCTCCTGCAGTTCTTGTAACTGATATCAGCTAGAGTCCGAAACAAATTTCTGAGAACCACCAGGTCTAGCACTGGCTGAGTTCTAATCCCACAGCAAGAACCAGCTTCCATCCTGGTCCAAGCAGCTGAAAGATATGTCAGCACCTATTTATATGGAGATATTGGAGGACAAAAAGCGAAAATTCTTATAGACATAGGAGCAGCTGTCTGTGTCATTGTCAAACGATTCTTGGACACTCTCCAATGGCCCATTGATGGACCATCCAACCTCAGCATCATAGTAGCAGATGGAGCCCAAATTCAACCTCTTGGAGAAGTATGAAATATCACTATCTCTCTCGGACACATTCAGTTCTCCATCTCCAAAGCTGTTGTCACTAAAGCTGTCACCTATGACATGATTCTTGGTACCAACTGGATGAAGGAAATGAATGCAGTTGTTGATATTGGCTAACAAGTACTCAAGTTTGACTACCGAGGCAAGAAGTACAGAGTTAAGGTAACCAGCTATGAGCAATCAAAGAAGAAGAAGAAGATCACTATTCAGGAAGAATATACCAGCAGTGAAGAATCCACTACAGAAGAAGAGGAAGAATCTGAAGATGGAAATGATCCCAGACTCAATCCCTGAATTAACCTGGTGGATGACAGACCAGAAGACAATGTATGGGCCAAGAATACCATCCCCATTACTATTGGAGCCATTGCAGGAGAAATCAAAGGATGCCCTATATGTCTCAAGAGACACAGATGTCCTGAGCACTCCTCCAAAATCATGGGAACAAGGAAATTGCCTGGCACAGCCTGCCCAGAGTGCAGAAGAAAGAAGAAGAAATACAGACATGTTCCAGAAACACTTGCAACTGAAGCTGCAGAAGTACAAGTGATTTGGGGTCAAGAATCATCTGAGAAAGAAGAAACTTCTGACCAAGAAGTTCCTGAACAAGAAGCACCCAATGAAGAAGAGGTCCCCAAACTCATTCCCTGGGATGACTCTTGCTGGACACCACCTGAAGACAATGATCCTTGAAATATAGAAGAAGGACCCAGTATAATTACTATTATTCCCAAGAAAGAAATCCACCAAGAGAAAGCTTTTCGGCTAGGAAGATGTCTACACCAAATGGTCTTCCACTCTCCCTGAGACTACTGCTATCAGTGTCATCTATTGGACCAACAAGAAAGACAGAGACCCCAGAGACCAGAACCCCCAACTACTCTTGCACAGTCCACCACCTTTCAAGAAGTCACCACAAGGTTACAAAGTCAATTTAGGGGACAAGACTTCTTCACCCAAACAGAAATATACCTCTTGTCTACCCTTCCCCCAACCTATGATCAAGATAGATACCGATTTCCAAGACAACAAGAGATAAATAGCTGGGAACATCATTTTCGAGCAATGGGATATTGCAACCATGGGAGACATCCTAACTGCTGAGACTGCAGACATCAGAAGATTTACCTCAGTCATGATATTGCAGTACACACTTTGAAGAAAGGAGATAACCAAAGCCAGATCCAAAAAAGCCAGATTTGAAAAAGCCAGACCAAGAAGCCAGGAAGAAGAATCCTCAAGATCTATGATTTGGGAGAAGATATCCTAGCTCTCATCAGACATGCTACCCACCAGAGATGGACAGAAGATGCTGCCAACTTCATGGAAGCCCTAGACCCTACAGGAAGAAGGAGAATTAATTACCTCCGAGACCCTTCTACTGGAGCCAGATGGCTACACCTCAACCTCAGAGCTTGGAAGCTCTCTGCTAGTGGAGCTTCAGCCCTAGGAAAGTCCAAACTCAGCAAAGATATTGCCCAGTATGCCCTGCTGCACCCAAAGGCCAAACCCCCGACCCAAGCCCACCCAGAGGATGTAGGATATGATCTTCACAGCCTGGAGGATGAATCGATCAAGTTTGGAAAAATCTTTATAATCAGAACTGAATTAGCCATGCAGCCACCCCAAGGAGCTTATATTCAACTGACCTCAAGGTCTGGACTTACCAGACAAGGGATAACTGTAGAAGGAGGAACCATTGACCCTGGATATATAGGCAAAATTAAGGTTATCCTATACAACAGCAGTGCAGAATGACACTGAATCATTAGAGGACAGAAGATTGCCCAAGCAGTCTTCATGAAGGTCAAGACCCCACAGTTACAGGAAGTCTCTGAACTAACTGAAGGAACAAGACAAGCCAAGGGATTTGGAAGTTCAGATAGAAAGGAGGTGCATCTCCTTCAAGTCAACTACCTCAAGAGGAATGTTCCCCAGCAAGTGTACCGGCAACCAGTCAGACTGCACAAGAATCTCATCCTGGAGCCTGGAGAACAAACTATCTTCGAAATCTTTGCACCACCCGACCCCAGAAATCTCTTCTTTGAATCCAAAGAAGATATCCCATACCTAGACATAGAGAGATATACATTTCCTGATAAGATGAATCCAGTACACTCCCGAGGAACCAACCAAAGTTGGGAGACCATCATCTTGCTGAAAGGAACCAACATAGAACATCTGGTGCCTTTTTCCAACCGAACTCATAGGGAAGTTTATGAACTAAACCTATTGGGAAATGGCAAAAGATCCTAGAAGAAAGGAAAGGCCCCTCTGCGACCTAGGAGACAGTGAAGCCTTTCACCAACATTGGAGAAGAACTGACACCTCAACAACAGCAACAACTAGTAGAACTTCTCAACAAATATCAAGATATCTTCACTACCGATTATGGCAACCTGCCATACAATCCATCATCACCACAGCATAAATACAGGAAATACAACACCCATCTGGCAGAAACCCTATAGAATACCCCACTACTTGAAAACATTTGAAAAGGAGCATATTCAAGAACTCTTAGACAATGGAGTTATCCGACCCTCTACCAGCCCCTGGGCCAGTCCTATATTTATTGTACCAAAGAAAGGAGGATGGAGACTCTGTGTAGATTATAGGAAACTCAATTCAGTCACCAAAAAGGATGCCTATCCTTTGTCTAGAATCGATGACCTTTTGGATCAATTACAAGATGCCAGATACTTCAGCAGTATAGACCTCTTCGCAGAATTTCATGAGATCCCCATAGACCCCAAGAACATTCAAAAGACAGTCTTTCTTACCCTAAGAAAACTGTTTGAGTATCTCTGAATGCCCTTTGGACTTTGCAATGTACCCCCCACCTTCCAGAGGATGATGAATTCAGTCTATACCTCTTTGATCCACTACTGTCTGATTGTATACATGGATGATTCCAATATTTATTCAATAAATTTTGAAGAACACCTCCACCACCTAGAGGAATTCTTCAAGCTCATCCGCAAAAACCACTTGAGACTAAATGCAAAGAAATGCTACTTTGGGAAACAGAAACTCGAATTCCTCGGATTCATAGTCTCAAAAGAAGGAACCCATATAGACCCAAAGAAAACCGAGAAGATCAACAATTGGCCAGTACCCAAGACCCCGAAGGAAACACTATTATTCCTGATGCTAGTATCCTACTATAGAAGGTTTATCAAAAACTTTGCTCAAATCACTGCCCCAATCCGGATCCTTCTCAAGAAAGGAGTGCCATTCAAATAGACAGAATCACAAGGAAAGGCCTTCAAAGAACTCAAAAACTACATAACTACAGCACCAATCCTTGTGTGCCCCAATCTACAGAAGCCATTCATCTTGTATACAGATGCCTCTAAAGATGGCCTCAGAGCAGTTCTAGCCCAAGAAGGATCTGATCAACAGTATCATATGATAGCTTATGCAAGCAGAGCCACCAATCAGCAGCAGATAAACTATGGCAGCACTAAACTGGAATGCCTTGTAGTCATATGAGCAGTCACTCTGTTCAAGCATTACCTCATTGGAAAAAGGTTCACTCTGATCACAGACCATGCAGCCCTCAAATGGTTATTCAACTGCAAGGAACCCACTGGAATCCTAGTCCACTGGATCCTTATCCTTCAGGATTACAAAATCACCATCATCCACAAAGCAGAGAAAGCTTACAACAATGTTAATGTACTTTCTCACTAGCCCCAATGAACCAGAAGAAGGGTGTCCCAAGGAACTACACCCTAAAGAAAGCTCCTTAGACCATCAAGGCACAAGAAGATCTCATCCGAAAAGAACACCAGAAAGCCCACCAGAGACAGGCGAATATAGAAGAGAAGTTGCGAACAATACACCAACATTGGCCCAACCTCAGAACACAAGTCTGGGATACACTCAAGAAATGTGACACCTGCTAGAAATACTAAGAAAAGAAGAACTATCAAGCACCACTGCAACCAATCATACCACTAAGTAATATCTTTCAGAGATGGGGAGTAGATGTAATTGGACCTCTATCAGTTACACCAAGAAGAAGCAAATACATCCTTATATTTGTAGAACATCTGACCAAGTGGCCTGAGGCTTTTCCAATGGAAATCGCAGATGCCTTAACCATTGTAGGCCTCCTCCATGGACTCACACTCAGATATGGACCCCCAGAAGAACTCATCTCTGACTGATGCACAGAATTCATCAACAACATAATCACAAGTTATGCCCGAATTCACAAGATCCACCTCAGACAGACTACATCATACCACCCTCAGACCAATGGCATGATAGAAAGGATGAACCAGACCATCAAGAAAGGACTTGCCCAAGTCAATCCTACCAATTGGGATCTCTGCTTACCTGAAATCCTATGGGAAATTCGGAACACCCCTGCTGCCTCCACCAAACAAAAGCCATTCGAAATAATGTTTGCCAAGAGAACCAGAACTGCTGACCATGAGACTTGGAGACCTCTTTAAAAAGGCAGAACAGTTATGTAATCAAGCCTGAGGACAGATTATTAAAGCTCAGGAAAGACAAAAGAAGTACTATAACCAAAAACAGAAAGATCAGGAGATCAAGATTGGAGATCAAGTTCTAGTTTAGAGAAGTATGATTGAGACAAACTTTGCTGCTAAACTGGAACCAAAATGGGAAGGACCTTATCTTGTACACAATATCAGAGGGACCAGTATCTATTTAAGAAGCATGGATGGATGAACCCTGAGAACACCAGTACACATCAATCACCTCAAACTATATATTCCCTCTACATCATGAGCCAAAGGATTGATCAGCACCTCCAGACCCTCATTCTCAGCTCTTTCCAAGCTCTACTAGTTCCCTTGCCCCAGTTCTGCCAACTTGAAGGAACCCCAATACAATTGATTCAGAAGCATCAAGAGAACCTTGCCATTGCTCAAAGATTGTTACAGATCCACCATCTATAAGCCTTCTACAACATTGGGCAACTACTTGAAGAACAGCCATACATTGGAGGACTAGCTGGGATAACCCGCCGAGAAGCAAGAACTGCCAAGCAAATCTACACCCTATACAAATGAAATGTTGGAGCCCTAGTGCAATCTCATTTCTACCTCAATGATATTCATCAGATGAATGAGACCACTTTTCAGAGTATTCTCCAACAAGTAGATATTCTGTTTCCCGAGGGGCAAGAAGAAGATCCAGAACTAGAATGGAGTGATCCCAGTATAGACAATGAAGATGATGGAACAGATATAGATGCAGAGAATGCTTATGCTTATTGGAATGATGACTGAAGAATAGTCTGGGACAGACTACCCTTCAGTAGGGGCTGATGTGACAGACCAAGACATACCACTTGAATTATATCTTAACCAGATGACATGAACATTAGCATAGCATAGTAACCAGCAACCATTACTGCGGAAAAATATACAAATAACCAGATAACCAAAAAAGGGAATAATGTGAACAGTGGCTGTCTGCCGAACAGTGACTGTCTGCCAGACAGTGACTGTCTGCCCAAACACACCATAGATAGCAAGTCTATAGTTAGTCAGATAGCAACCAGATAGCAACCAACTTGTATAAATTACCCTAGAGATAAGAGTGAATAAACCTCAGTCTAAATTGAAGTACAAACCAAAAAAGCCTCTAAATATTGAGCAATTGGTCCCCTTATTCTCACTCCAGTCCACTTTCCGATACAAAGCTGATTTTGCCACCAAGTTCAAGGAAGAACTTCACCACTTTTGGAACTATTGGTTTGCTTGCCAGATAAGCCTGAAGATTTGCTGCCCAAGTTCAAGGAAGAATTTCATCACCAATTGAGTAGTTCGCCACTTAAGGAATAAGCTGCTATTTTTAAGTTATTCTCTACCTTCCTAAGAAAGCTGCCTTGCTCAAGTCAGTTTCTGACACAACTTCGCAGTAGAGCCAGTCTACGATGTAACCCTATGCAAACAAAGCCAGTCTTTGATGTAACTTTGCCAAGAGACTCTTTTCTAAAGAACACTGTCAGTTGTTCATATTCCCAGTTGAAGCTGATCTGGAAGAACTCACGCCATCCAAGTTATTCCCAGTTGAAGCCGATTCAAGAAGAATCTATATCATCTGAGTTATTTGTTATTCCCAGTGAGCCTAAGAAGAATCCATGCCATACAATTCCCAGTGAGCCAAATCAAGTTATCCACTAAATTATCAGAATGACCGCATAAGGAACCTGTCGCACTACACAGAGATCATCATACAGAAATCGCATAAGGAGAACCACTAAATTACCAGACCATCATATATAAGATTGTTGTGCTACACAAATTCTGCCATTCTCAATTGACCCAAGAAGGAAACCCATTCATATACACAAATCACTGCTACATCCAAGAACCTGTCCCAAAAAGGAAACTGCTCACACAGTATCCAGATCTTGACTATTATATCGCTAAACACCAAGGACCTCAGGAATCTTAGAACATTTTGTTGCTTTTTGACAAAGTAACTAGGGGCTCAAGCTAAAACTATATCAATCCCCAACCTTGTAATTTGCCTCCATTGAGCCAGGCACATTACAGTATATTAATGTTTTATTATTTTTACTTTTTAAATTAATTATAGCTTATATAAAAATATTATTGAAGCTATTTTTTAACCAGTAATAGAATAGGTTTAGAACTTCTAAATATATTAGTTTTGTCTTATTTGGATGATTACAAATAAATTTATTACTATTTAAAGTTATATTAATTATTGATATATTTATGATCCTAATAATACCTGGAGGCCCCTACCATTGTTTTTTGAGCTCCTGATGTTTTAAAAAAATTTTCTCCAATTGAGGCTTCATTATCTATATCTTCTCTACTCTTAATATACTTTGAACCATGAGAAAGCTTTCTAAAAACATTTGTAACCATATAATCTACAAACTGTATTCTAGTATATTAGTATATAAGATTGCCAAGGAGATGGATATTAGAACAGTGACCATGTGCCATATAAGAGATCAGTACTTTAGTAATATCAAAATACTACCAAAAAGTGATCATCTGTAGACTCTTTCTATCAGAGATAAGGTATGGACCATTTGCCAAATAACTACTGATAAGGTGGAAACTGCCACAATAGTTACTAGAACTATGGAAGAAGAAGGAAAACCATCTGTTGGTACCAAGACCATATGCTAGACACTGAAACAAGCAGGTCTGAAGGCTGCTATCAAGCAGAAGAAGTCTATATTATTCAAGCATCATGTTAAGATAAGATACAAATTCACTCTTAAGTACTAATATTGGACTCTAGATGACTGGAAATGGGTCATTTTTTCAGATGAGACAAAGATCAATCATTTTGGATCTAATGGATATTAATAGATATAGAAGAAGCCAGGCATAATACATACCACTTGACTACTATATAAAAGAGACTGTCAAATTCAGTGGTGGATTGGTAATGGTCTGGGGTTATATGAATTACCATAGCATAGGCTATATATGCCAGATCAATGGTAGAATGAACACAGAGCTCTATATGAGCATTCTTACTAATGAGCTGCAAAAATCCATCTAGTTTTTTAAGATAGACAGAAAGAAGCTCATATTCTAACAAGATAATGACCTAAAGCATACATCTAAGGCAGCTTCCAAATAGCTTGCTGATTATTTATTTGTGTCCTGGACTGGCCTATGCAATCTTCTGATATCAATCCAATCAAGCATTTATAGTACCATCTCAAGAGAAAGCTCAGCACATATGAAATACTACTGAATGGTATAAAGGAGTTATGGAAGTAGGTGGAGGATAAATAGAATAGTATTCCACAAGATATTTGTATCTTTTTTTTTTTTTTTTTAACAGACTTATGTCCCGCGGATTTTTATTGGAAGAGAACCTAGACTATATAGGCCAAAACCCTCCCCCACCACCCACCAAGCACCACCCCCCCATTAACCTAGGCTAGCTATTGTCCAGCAGCTTGACCATGCCAGGTGCAGCAGGGCCTATGTTGGCCCATACCTCATTCTATGCACCATGCTCTCCCTACCACCAGGGGAACCCAACCATATGCCAACGACTGAAAGCGCATGCCAGAGAATCCAACATATGTACAAGGCCACACCTGAGCCAAATAGAATAGCCCCTGCCACCCCAAAGAGAATGACAGGCAAAGAAAAAACCCTCATCAAAGCACAACACAGTGGGTAGGGCCTGGTTCTCCCAGTTGAGGTGAGTAAAGGACTTACACGTGAGGCAGGAGGAAACCCCCAATACCCCACTACTCAAGCCTGCGGGCCTCGATCACGTTGCCATGTCAGCTCCCAGTTCCAGTTGAGTGCAGCCAAGACGCCTGAAATAGGTAGCCTCGGGCCCCCCAACCCCCCCTGATGACTGGGGCCTCACCCTGCTACCTGCCAAAAGAAGCTGAGAGTGTCACCTACCACCTAACCACGCTGCACCAATCAAAAGGCCCCACCGAAGCAGCACCTGCCCCAGCCCCGACGACCGCCCCCAGCCTGGCACCCTACTGGTTCACTGTTATCGCCCTTCCTCCTATCTGTGACAGCCATCTCCCCTCCCATCCCGACATCACCCGAAAAGCAGTCATCTACGCCAGAACCGCGCTCGCTGGGAAGCTCGCCAAAGCCAGAGGGCCCCACTATAGGCACCGAGGACCTGCAGGTAACCTACACTGAGCACTTGACGCCCAAGGTCGGCCGACTCCCTATGTAGCCCGAGACACACCGAGACAGCACCTTGTTGGCGACGGCAAAAGGAAGAAGGTGCCGCACCAAAACAGATGCACTCCAGACATAGCCGAAGGCACCAGAAACCACGAAAAAGTGGAGAAGACACCGATCCGACACCGATAAAGGGGCAACTCATCACCATTGCCCTCCTCCCACCATGCCCATGCAGGCACAGCAAACCAACCCGAGGTAGAGGGGGTAATAATAGGGGAAAGGGGACTCAGAAGGTCACCTATCAAACCTTGTGACCGGTAAGGTAGCGGAGAAAGGAGCTGACAAGATGTTTGTATCAAATTAGTAGAGAGTATAACAAGACACATTGCTGTAATAATTAAAGCTAAGGAAAAACACACCAAATATTAATTATTATGAATAAAGTGATTTAGATACCATCAGGACCATAAGTGTACCAATGATTAATATAACTTTAAATAGTAATAACTTTATTTGTAATCATCCAAATAAGGCAAAACTAATATATTTAGAAGTTCTAAATCTATTCTATTACTAGTTAAAAAATGGCTTCAATAATATTTTTATATAAGCTATAATTAATTTAAAAAGTAAAAATAATAAAACATTAGTATGTATACTTATAACTCTTACTATATATAACAGCAGATTTCCATATCTCTTTTTGACTTCTTAGAGTTATAGATAGTATCTGTCTGATCTTATTATCAGACTATCAGAGTGAGGCTCAAACTCTTTTGATCTAAGGTTTATTTACTCTAGATACTAAAGATATTTATATAAGTTTACTAGCTATATATTGACTAAGTTAAGATATCTTTTTCTATAAGTTATTTTGTATAGTTATGTAATCTATATATATAAAAATTGTACATCTATATAATCTGTATAACTATAAGATTAAATAATTACTAACTATAATACTATACTATATTAAAAATCAGATTTAGGTACTATAATTAAATATCTATCTTCTGATAGTCATTTCTAATTCAGATTATATATTATAATAATAATATATAATATTTTATATTTTATATTAATAAATTAAAGATATATATCTTTTTATATATTAAATATTTATACTTATCTCTTATACTATTTAAATATTTATATTTACTAATTATATTATTTTATACTAATATATAGAGAGAGATAAAAAGAGATCAATAATATATTATTATTATTCTATAAATTCATTATAATTTAAATATAAATGATATAATTTATATTTTAACTAATAATAAACTAATCTTATAGCTTTTAGAAGATATATAGTTTATCTATATTTGGTTAAATAATTATATAATTATTATTATTTAAAGTTAAATTAATTATTAATTTTTATTTATTCTTATTATTATTTTGATATTCTTTATATTATAATTTATTTAATAATAATGTTATTATAATGAATTATTA
Organism: Jimgerdemannia flammicorona; assembly: GCA_003990745.1. Classification (NCBI taxonomy): domain Eukaryota; kingdom Fungi; phylum Mucoromycota; class Endogonomycetes; order Endogonales; family Endogonaceae; genus Jimgerdemannia; species Jimgerdemannia flammicorona. The sequence goes on along the minus strand of RBNI01001045.1, from coordinate 12,304 downwards.
TATATATATCACTGAAATTTCTAACAAAAATCCTGATAAAAATTCCTACAGAAATTCTAATAGAATTTCCAACTAGCAGTCATAGTCATCAAATATAATACATATAATAGCTATAATATGCTAGCTCAATAGAGGCAAATTATAAGATTGAAGATTTGTATAGTTTGACTTGAGTCCTCAGTTACTTTGTCAAAAAGTAATAAAATATTCAATAGTTTCTAGTATTCTTATTAGTGTTTAGTAATATAATAGTCAAATCTAGATATAGTAGTCAATTTCTAGATTGATTTTCTTATTGAGATAGTTCTTAGATATAGTGATAATTTATATAATAGTAGATAATCTTTGTATAGTATGAGTAAATTTCCAAAAGTTTGTAATTTCTGCATAATAATCTTATTTCCAAAGTATGTGATTTCTGTATAATAATTTTAATAATTTGATATAATATAGTAAATTTGACAGTTTTTCTTAATATTAACAGATAACTTGGTTTTTGGTAAATAGTATGGATTCTTCCTAAATTGGTAGTTTTCTTAAATAACTTAGATAATACAGATTCTTTCTAAATTAGTAGACTTCTGGCTTTGCCTGGCAAGTATATTAAAATATAGTAGATTTCTCAAAGTTATATCAAAGACTAGCTTTATTTATTTGAGATTACATTAAGAGACTGACTTTACTGTGAAGTTGCATCAAATAGACTGGCTTTGTATTAGGAATACAGATAGAATTCTTATTAAGTAATAGGTTTCTCTTTAAATAAAAAAGTTCTTTACTTGAACTTAGTAGCAAATCTCAGGCTTTATATCAGAAAGTAGACTAGAGTGGAGAAAAAGAAGCTCTTTTACTTTTTTTTAACTTTTCAGACTAGTGTTTATTTACTCTTGTCTCTGAAGTATTTTATATAGTTGTAGTTGCTATCTGATTACTATATGACTATATAACTATAGATTGCTATTTATAGAGAAGAGGTAGATATTAACTATCAGAGTAATACATATTTACTATCAAGGTAACATTTACTATCAGAGTGATATTTATTATCAGGATGATATTTACTATCAGTAATATCTCCTTCTTTAGCTATCTGGATTATTTATATAAGTTGATATAGTAGGATAATTCTGGTTGTCTAGTATACTTGATATAGTATATGGCTAAATTATAATAACTAATTCAGATAATAACTTGGTATATTTTTCTACTGGCTCATTACATCAGTCCCCACTAAAGAATGGTCTACTCTTACACTATTCTTTAGTTATTATTCTAATATCTATAGGTATCTTCTGTATTTATACCAGTATCATTATCTTTTTCTATATCTGATTACTTTATTCTAGTTCTGGGTCTTCTTTCTGTTCTTTAGGAAATAGGGTATTCACTTGTTAGAAAATGCTCTAGAAGGTTATCTCATTTATCTAGTAGATATTAGTCAGGTAAAAGTGAGCTTGTGATAAGGCTCTTACATTTTATCTATATAAAATATAGAGCCTTTTTGTAGTCTGGACTTCTTAGAGAGTTATACTAGCTGGTCCTCTTATATAATTACTCTTGTAATAGTTATTTAATATTGTAAAAGATCTGTAGGTGATGAATCTATAGTACCCTCTAAACAATAGTAAGGTTTTCTTAGTATTTTTGAATCAATTATATTAAAGTTCCTTCAAGTTGGTAGAACTGAGGCAAGGGAATAGATAGAGCTTGCAAAGAGCTGAGAATGAGAGTTTGAAGATACTGATCAATTCTCTGAGTCATTATATAGAGAGTAGATATATCTTGAAACAGTTGATTTATACTAGTGTCTTCAGGATTTATCTATTTATACTTCTTAAATAGATACTAATTTCTTTAATATTATATAGAAAATAAGATTTTTCCTATTTGGTCTCCAGTTTGATAGCAAAGTTTATTTCAATTATACTTTTCCAGACTAGTACTTGATCTCTAATCTTAATTTTCTGATTCTTTTACTTCTAGTAATAGTATTTCTTTTGTCTTTTCTGAGCCTTGATTATCTGAGCTTAAGTTTGATTATATAATTATTCTGTCTTTTTGAGAAGATCCCTAAGGTTCTTGTGATTAGTAGTTCTGACTTAACAAATATAATTTTGAATGCCTTTTTTTTGGTGAAGATAGTAGGGGTATCTTAAATTTTCTATAGGATCTTAGATAAGTAGAGGTTCTAGTTAATAGAATAGACTTAGACAAGTCCTTTCTTAATAGTCTGATTTATTCATTCTGTCATATCATTGATTTGGAATAATATGATGTAATTTATTTGAGGTGAATCTTATGAATTCAGATATAACTTATAATTATATTATTGATGAATTCTGTGCCTCAGTCAGAAATAAGTTCTTTTAGAGGTCTATATCTGAGTGTAAGGCTATAAAGGAGGCCCACAATAGTCAAGATATTAGCAATTTCCATTAGAGAAGCTTTGGACTATTTGGTCAGATATTCTATAAATATTAGAATATATTTATTCCTTCTAAGTATATATAACTAGTAAGTATCCAATAATATTTAATCTTTATCTCTTAAAGCTATTATCTGATAGTACATATAATTAATTATAGTGGTACTTGATAGTTCTTTTTCCCTTAGTATTTCTGGCAGATATTATATTTCTTGAGTATGGCTTAAACTTGTATTCTGAGATTGGGCCAATATTGATATATTGTTTATAGCTTTTCTTTTATATTCATCTGTCCTTGGTGGGCTTTATGGTGTTCTTTTCAGATGAGGTCTTTTGTATTTTAGTAGTCATGGAAGCTTTCTTTAGAGTATAGTTTCTCAGTATATTCTTTTTCTAATTTATTGAGATTGATAGAAATATAAGATAAATAGCTTCTCTAGGTTGGGTTATATAAGGATTAGTACTATAGTTATATAGCACTTGAGTTCTTTGAAGACTAGTTCTTATGGTTCTATCTATTTATATAGTACTTCTTTTTTAAGAAGAGTTTATATATATTAGAGTAGTAATTTAGATAAAGTCCTTGATAAATCTTCTATAGTAGAACACTAATATCAGAAATGATAGTATTTCTTTTGGAGTCTTAGGTACTGACCAGTTGTTGATCTTCTCAGTTTTCTTTAAGTATACATATATGAGTTCCTTCATTAGAGACTATAAATTTAAGAAATTTGAGTTTCTGTTTTTCAAAATAGTATTTCTTAATATTAAGTCTCAGGTGGTTCTTGTAGGTGAGCTTGAAGAATTCTTCTAAAGTGTAGGTATTCTTTGAAGTTTGTTGAATAGATATTAGAATTATCTATATATATAATTAGATAATAGTAGATTAGTGGATTATAGACTGAGTTCATTATCTTCTAAAAGATAGAGGAATATATTACAGAGTTCAAAGGATATTTGGAGATATTCAAACAATTTTCCTAGAGTAAAAAAAGCTGTTTTTTGAATATTCTTAGAGTCTATAGAGATCTCATAGAATTCTGCAAAAAGGTCTATACTGCTAAAGTACCTGGCATCTTGTAATTGGTCTAAGAGATCATTGATTCTTGATAAAGAGTAGATATCTTTTTTGATAACTGAGTTGAGCTTTCTGTAGTTTATATAGAGTTTCTATTCTCTTTTCTTAGATATAATAAGTATAGAACTGGTCTAGGAGCTAGTAGAGGATTGGATAACTATATTATCTAAGAGTTTCTAAATGTGTTCCTTCTCAAATATTTTTAGATAATGGGATATTCTATAAGGTTTCTGCCAGATAGGTGTTGTATTTCCTGTATTTATACTATAGTAGTATGATAAATTATATGACAGGTTACTATAGTCTATAATAAAGATATCTTGGTATTTATAGAAGAGTTCTACTAGTTGTTACTATTGCTGAGGTATCAATTCTTTTCCAATATTGGTAGAAGGCTTTACTTTCTTCTAGATTACAGAGAGGTCTTTCCTTTCTTCTGAGACCTTCTGCTATTTTTTGATAGATTTAGTTTATAAACTTCTCTATGTATTTAATTGAAATAAAGCACTAGGTGGCCAATAATAGTTTCTTTCAGCAGAATGAGGCTTTTCCAGCTTTAGTTGGTTGCTCAAAAGTATACAGAGTTCATCTTGTCAAAAAATATATATCCTTCTATATTCAGGTTCTTGATGTTCTCATTAGGTTTAAAGAAGAGATTTCTAGAATCAGGTAGTGTGAAGATTTCAAAGATGGTCTGCTCTTCTGGTTCTAGGATAAGGTTCTTGTATAGCTTGACTGGTTAGCAGTATACTTACTGAGAGACATTCTTCTTAAAGTAGTTGACCTAGAGGAGGTATACTTCTTTCTTATCTGAGCATCCAAATTCTTCAGTTTGTCTTATGTCTTGAGTCAGTTTAGAGACCTCTTGTAGCTGAGGAATCTTGACTTCTATAAAAATTACTTGTAAAATCTTTTATTCTTTATAGATTTAGTATTATTCTATACTATTATTGTTTAAGATAACCTTAATTTTACCTATATATCCAAGGTTTATTGTTCTTTCTTCTATGGTTATTCCTTGCCTAGTAAGTCCAGACCTTGAGACTAGTTAGATATTAGTTTCTTCAGACAGCTGTATAGCTAGTTCTGTATTAAGTATCATTGTTCTTTCAGACTTAATGAATTTATCTTTGAGACTATAAAGATTATATTACATGTCTTTCTGGTGAGCTTTAGTTGGAGGTTTGGTCTTAGGATATAGTAAGATATACTAAGCAATATTTTTACTAAGTTTGAGTTATTCTTGGGCTGAGGCTCTAGTAGAGATAAGTCCTCAGACTCTAAGGTTGAGATGCAGTCATCTGGCTCATAGAAGGATCTTAGAGATAATTAATTTCTCTTTTTTCTATTAGATCTAGGGCTTCTATGAAGTTGATGACATCTTCTGTCCATTCTTGACAGATTGTATATTTGATGAGGGCTAGGATGTCTTCTTTTAAATCATAAATCTTAAGAGTTTTTTTTTTTAATTTCTTAGCCTGATTTCTTCAGATCTGAGCTCTGTTATCTCCTTTCTTTAGTATATATATAATGATATTTTGGCTGAGATGAATCTTCTGATATAGACAGTTTCACTAGTCTGGATATTTTCTATAATTATAATATCTCATTGCTTAAAAATATAATTCTCAGTTATTGATCCCTTATTGTCTTAGAAATCAGTATCCATCTCTGTCATAAGTTGAAGAAAGGGTGGTTAAGGGCTATACTTCTGTTCAGATAAAGTAGTTTATCTATTGGCTTGCCTTTTTAACATTATATAGTTTTCTGAAAGGTAGTTGTCTGTACAATTATAATCAGAAGTTCTGATCTACAGGGTCTCTGTCTTTCTTATTGATCTAATAGATAGTACTGATAGTAGTAGTCTCAGAAAGAGTAGAAGATCTTTTGATACTAGTATTTTATTAGCTGAAAGGTTCTTTTTTAGCATATTTCTTATCTTTAGACAATGTTGACTATGCTTAATTCTTTTTCAGTATTTCAGAGGTTGTTATCTTCTAGTAGTATTTAGTGAGGATTATCTCAGAAGATAAGTCCAGAGAGCTTCTCTTGTTCAGAAACTTCTTAACTCTAAATTACTTATACTTTTGTAGCTTTAGTTGTAGATATGTATCTTAAGAGAGTAATTAAATTTCCTCTTTCTTCTATTCTCAGAACAGACTATACCAGATGAATACCTTATTCTAATAATCTTAGAGGAGTATTTGGAATACTTGTATCTTTTGAGACAGATCGGTATTCTTTGATTTATCTTACAATAGCTCTAATTATGATAGAGATAGTATCTTTGACCCATATATTGTCTTCTTATCTGTTATTTACTAGATTGATTTGTAAGTTGATTCTGAGATTATTTTCATTTTTAGATTCTTCTTCTTCTTCTATAGTAGATTTTTTGCTACTAATATACTCTTCCTGAATAATGACCTTCTTCTTTTTCTTTAATTGCTCATAGCTGGTTACTTTGATTCTGTACTTCTTTTCTCTATAGTTAAATTTGAGCACCTGTTGACCAATATTGATAACTACATTCATTTCCTTTATCCAGTTGGTACTAAGAATTATGTTATAGATGATAGCTTTAGTAATAATAGCTTTTAAAATAGAGAACTGAATGTGTCCCAGAGAGATAGTTAATGTTTTGTACTTCTTCAAGAAGTTGAGTTCAGACTTATCTGCTACTATAATACTGAGATTGGATGGTCTATCAATGGACCACTAGAGGGTGTCTAGGAATTGTTTGGTAATTATACAGATAGCTACTTCTATATTAATGAGGATTTTCATCTTTTGTCCTCCAATATCTCTATATAGATAAGTACTAAAATATCTTTTTACAATCTGGATGATAGTTAGTACTGATTCTTATTATGGAATTAAGACTCAGCCAGTACTAGATCTGATAGTTCTCAATAGTTTATTTTGAACTTCAATAGATATCAGTTGTAAAAACTATAAGAGGAGTACTTCTATCTTAGCTTCCTGGATCTTTTACCAGGCTCCATTGTAGATATCTCTAGGTATGCATCTTTCTCCGCTACAATTCATGTTACACACACTTTCACAACACATTTTCAAGTCATTTATTGGAGAAAGATACTAAGAAGATGTCAAGCAGTAAACAAGCCGAGGTGCATACCAGATTGGGTGGACCTGGGGCTTTCGACTGGCAGCATGTTGGGAGGTGACATGGGCTGAGGATGGGGTCTTTCAGTGGCTTGAGTGGACTGGGCAGCTTGGGTAGTAGCGGTGGCACTGGTGGGGAGACTGGAGGGCAGTAGGGGCGGAGCTTTGCAGATACGCTGAGGACTGGGGGTTGGCCAATGGGAGCCCGCAGGGATCAGGCTGGAGGGAAGGGGAAGCAGAAGGCTGAGGATGCTGGGGAAGCTGAGCCTTCGCTGGTGGGAGGTGGGGGAAGTAGAGGGACTGCTGGGGGTAGTGGCGGGACTGCTGATGGTAGTGTGATGGTGAATCTGGCAAAAAAAAGAGATGTGACGGCTGATGGCCAGGTGGGGCAGGGGTTCCTGATGCAGAAGGGGGACCTGGTAGATGGTGTGATGGGGCTGATGGTGGCCCTGTTACTCAAGAAATCGATCTTGGAGTTTGCAGTGACCTTGTGCTTCCGGGGCTTGGCAGTGACAGCGAGGATGGTTCTGGGGCTTGTTTCAAAGCAGGTGGCTGGGGCAGCTTCGGTGAAGTTCTTGAAGGGACTGGAGGGGGTTGAGGTGGGCTTTGAGGAGGCAGGTCTACTGGATGAGGCGCTGAAGACTGGCATCATGGTTGGGGAGGTAGTGGTCCCCATGGTGTGGTATCTGCGATGGGACCCCAGAGTGGTACAGCTTCCGGTAAAGGGGGTGCCCATAGTGACCAAGGAGGAGACGAGGAAGAGAGTGGAGGAGGTGATGATTGAGTATGGTGACATAGTAGATGTCGGCTTTCAGGTGTGGAAGGGGACTGTGATCAGGATAGGAGATGTGGATGTCAGGATTCGGCTGGCAGGAAAGGAGGCCATGGGGAAGAGGAGTGACTGGCCCTCGGTGCTGATGTGGGGGGCCTTTGTCTGCAAGATGTTGAGGGTGAAAGGGAGTGAAGAGGAGGAGGAGGACTTGTTGGAGGTGCTGGAGGAGTTGGGTGGTGCTGTAGAGAGGAGGGTGAAGGCCTGGAAACTGTATGAGGAGTCGACGCATCTGGAGGTTGTGGGCAGGAAGCATATCCATATGGATAAGATGCAGTGGGAGCGGGTCCAGGGACACAAGAGGCAGAGAGAGCTGTTAGCAAGTATGACAGGAGAGGTGAAGAAGATGACAGTTGGAACTAAGGAGTCTGGAGGCACTGAAGCCAGTGTCTGGGCTGGGAAAGGAGGAGAGGAGGTGGAGGCAAAGGAGGCAGGGGCTGGGGGGGTGCTGGGCAAGAACCCTTTTGCTGATGGTACCTTTGAAGTGTAGGAGCCGGAGTTGGATGCCACCCCCCCCCCACTTATCAGGAGGGGCCCAGTTGGGAAGAGAGGGACAATGGAGGATACAAGGATGCAGGGGGCCCAGCAGGTGCACTTTGGGGTTCCTGATGTGGGGCAAGGGGGACAGGTAGTGGTGATTAGTGAGGATGAGCTGGTGGATGTTCCTGAGGAGGAGTGGGATGAGGCTACCAGTGTAGGAGCTGACACTACGATGCTGGAAGCAGGGCAGCCAGGGACCCCAGGAGGGAAGGAGGTGGGGAACCTGTTGTGAATGCGCAAGGTGATGGACAATCTCGCAGCAGAAGCTTTGGGAGAAGTGGACTTGCGAGTGATACCTGAGGAGTATTGGGTAAGGATTCTGCATGGTGATGGAATGGTGGAGGCACTGAAGGTAGAGATTCTGGGTATTTTCCTGGAGGAGGAGGGGTATGAGGTTGATGAGGTGAGGAGGGCAGAACTTGGGGTAGTTGCTGGTGAGCAGGCAGCCTACTGCTGGGCAGAGCATCATGGTTTGTAGCTCTGGTGGGAGGCCTGTCTGGAGTATCGTGAGGAATTTGAGGAGCATGAAGATGGGGCGATGGTAGAACTTCTGGGAGCATTGGCAGCACAGGAAGCAGGGGAGAGGGAGCTGGCTGCTGAATATGACTTAGACTTGGTGCAGGAGGAGTGGACTACAGACTTGTAGAGGATGGGACATATTATATCATTATTCCTTATAAACAGTACAACCAACATTTTCTCTTTGAATGTGAATGGGTTATGGGGCTCTGGGTGGCATAAGAACATTTTTACTTGGCTCAAGGGATTGAAGGCTGATCTCTTTTTACTGTAGGATGTTCAATGTGAGGATGAGGACGATCGGGTAGAGTGGACTAGGGAATGGGGTGGGGCCACAGCTTGGTTTGGAAAGGTAGCGATTTTGGTGAGGAAGGGTAGAGGCGAATTGGGGGAAATCAGGAGCTGGGGTGACTGCTTGGTCTGGGGAGATTGGCATTGGCCAGAGTGAGAATTGGTGAAGGTGGGCTCTTGCTACTGCCCTGCGGCTAGGGGTGAGAGGACTGCATAGATTAGGGAGCTGCTGGAGGAGGGTATTCTCTTGGAGAAAGGAGTCGATGTGCTCGATGGGGATTTTAATATGGTTCGGGATCAGCATCTAGACAGGACAGATGGAGGGAGGAGTGCTGGGGGCAGAAGTGGAGGTCTGGATGCATGGGAAGAGGTGGAGATGTTGAGCTCATTGGGGGATATGGGCAGAACAAGGTGGGGTGATGCAAGAGTCTACACACATTGGGTGAATGGCTTGGGCACAAGGATTGATTGGATTCTGATGGTGGAGTGCTGGGGGTCAGATGTTTGGAAGACATTGGAGATGGAGTGATGCCCATGGTCTGATCATTAGGGCCTTTTTGGGCAGGGGCAGTTTGGGGGGAGTGGAGATGGACCCAGACATTGGTGCCTTAACTCCTCTCTGCTGGCTGAGAAGGGGTTGTGGGAATTGTGGGTGGTGGATATTCAGACAAAAGTTTTTGCCTGGAGGCATGAGGGTTTGCCTGTGGCTGTCCGCTGGATGAGATTGAAAGAGGCTGCAAGGGCTTATTGGAGAGAGGCTGGTAGAGAGGCTGGGAGGCAGAGGAGGAGGTGCACGAGATGTGCTTCCAACAGGCTGAGGAGATTACAAATGGATTGGGTGGATTTGCTTACTGTTGTTAGGGTGGAGGATTGGAGGATCAAGAGGGTGAAATAGGAGATTGTGGAACTACAACAGATGTTGAGGGAAGAGGAGGAGACTCATATATGGGGCATGGCTGCTAGACTATAGTGGCAGGGGCTTAAGGAGGGTGAGCGGCCTACTGGATACTTATCAAGACTTCTCAAAGCCAGGAGAGTGCGACATCGGTGGGATGGGGTCCTGGATGCTGATGGGGATATGATACATGGCACACAACAAATCTTAGGGGTGTTGAAGGAGAGATGGCAGGGCTTGTGGAGTAAGAGAGAAGGGGGTGCTGATGAAGTGGAGATTGCAGACACACTGGAAGAGTGGGGGCCACCACAGGTAGCTAGACTGAGTGACTTGATCTTACTGGTGCAGGGGGAAGAGATTCAGAGTGTCCTGGCAGCAACTAAACTAGGGATAGCGCCTGGGAAGGATGGATTGCCATGGGACTTCTGGAAGAAGATGGTCAATGTCCCTGGAGTTTTGGGTGAGATGGCTGCTCTCTGTGACCATGTCCTTCAGAGTGGTGAGTGGGTGGGGGAGCAGGATCTCGGGCTGGTGGCCTTATTGTACAAAGACAAGGGGAGGAGAGAAGACTGGAAGAACTGGAGGCTGATCATGCTTCTGGACATGGACAGGAAGATGGTGACTAAGGTGATTGTTGCAAGGCTGCAGAGAGTTACCCAACAGGTGCTGGGGGAGGAGCAGTGGGGCTTTGTTGGGGGCAGACTTATAAGAGATAGAACTGCATGGGTTCATGGTGTGATTGAAGGGGCCCAGACCTGTGGCCTGGATGGAAGGTTGGTCTTTTTGGACCAGGAGAAGGCCTATGACTGTATATGGCGGGTGTGGCTGGGCAAGGTATTGGACCACATTGGCGTTCCCCCAAGGTTTAGTACCTCTATGTTGAGTCTGCTGAAGAGCAGTCGGGCAGTTCTGATGTGTAATGGTCACCATGGGAGGGCATTTTCCTTGAGAAGAGGAGTTCCTCAGGGGGATCCTCTGTCCCCTATTCTTTATACCCTTTTACTGGAGCCATTGATGGATAGGATTCGCCGGAAGGTGGCAGGGCTCTCTATATATAGTATAGTGTGGAAGGTGGGGGCCTTTGCTGATGATATGGTAGTTGGACTTGGGAATGTAGCAGATGTAGCGGCACTACAGGAGACTGTGGAATGGTATGAGGCCCACTCGGGGGTGAAGCTCAACTGGCATAAGTGTGAGACAATGGTGCTAGGGAATGGGCTAGTGAGTGGAGATGTCATTGGAACAATTGTCCCTACTGGTGAGGTGGTGTGGTATTTGGGCATCTTCCTCTCTGTATATGGTTCTGTCTTGCCATGAGGGTGGTGGGAGAGCAGGGTGAACATTTGGGGGGAGGCCCTTCGAGGATGGGGAGGTCGCCATATCTCTCTAGCAGGGTGAGTGTCAATTCTGAATGTTTACTGGTTCCCCAAGCTGTGGTATGTGGCATATCACCTCGACTTCCCAGCATAGGTAGTGAAGAAGCTGATGAAGATGGCTAGGGATTGGATTTGGGTGGAGAGGAGGTCCCAGGTCAGTTGGGATACTCTTGCGAGGCTGGTAGTCAGGGGAGGTCTTAGGCTGGTGGACTTTCCTAAGAGGCTGCACTGTTTGCGAGCCTGGTAGTTGAAAAGAGCTGTGGAACTGCAGGGTGGAAGTTGGGTGCCTCTGATGCAGAAGGTATGGGAGATGTGAACATCTCCTCGGGGGTCCTCCAGCGATCTGCTCTCTTTGGTGGGGCTGAATGGAATTCAGTGGCTGCGGTTTAAGGGCTTTTGGTGGGGCGTGGCTGATGGAGCACACCAAATTGACCTATACTGGCAAGGCAATAAGGGGGAGGTGGTGTGGGGGCCAAATATGTGGCGTTGGGATAGATTGCTCCTGGGAGGTACTCCACTTGCTATGTTCGATATTGGGGAGAGAGTAGAGTGCCAGCAGGGGCTTGGCCAGGATCTTTGGCCAAGTGGCTGGCAGGTGGTAGAGATCAGCGAGGAGTGGGACTGGGCCGGTATCTGGTCTTGGAGTACAGAGGTATGGAGGTGGCTTCCCCCCAAGTTCTGGGTGGTATGGTGGAGAATGTTGCGGAGGAATGTTATGCTGAATTTCTATACAGGGCATTTGGTAGATGGTGGACAATTTGATTGTGAGGAGTGTTATAATGTTTGGAGAGCTGGAGGGCATGTACAGACACCAGAACATTGGCTAGGAGAGTGTGAGGTTTTGGGGGACTTTTGGGCTAAGATAGGAGATTGACTGGGTGTGGGGTATAGGCTGGTGGAGGAGGGAGGTCGATGGGAGGACTTGAGATCTCGGCTCGTAGGTGGGGTGGGTAATAGTTGGCTCACTGTCGGGTGGGTATTAGTAATATGGGTAGGACTGGTGGATCATTGGCTTTTTGTATTTGAGGAGGGACAGCAGCTGAGGCTGAGGGAGAAGGTGTTAAGATAGGAAGGGCTATTGGGGGATCTGCTGACTGGATGGTGGGTGGGTTGGGGTCCTCAGGGAGGCCGACGTCACGGTTTAGTGGTGAGGATCTGTGAGCAGAGTGGTGGGAGGGTGGCGATAGTGTTAGACAAGGTGGTCTTTCGTCGGAAAGGGGTAGGG
>RBNI01001044.1:0-24796 GCA_003990745.1 Jimgerdemannia flammicorona | reverse complement strand
AAAAAAAAACAGAAATCACGATGATCAATCCTAAATCCTTCTGCGACCAAAACACACCAAGCACCGATCCACCATACACTGCGTTGGACCCTGATCTCCATCTATACTGGTCACAGCATCTGCACTCGCCTCATCGTCCACCCGAACCACATCCGCCACGCGCAGTACAACCTCGCACCCGTCCAGCGAACGTCCTTGATGATGTCGTTGATGTTGTCCACTGTTACCCACATGAACTCACTCGACTCCTCACAGCCCGTTCATGTACCCACTGTTGCTCTCTGGTAACCCACATTAACTCGCTCGACTTCTCCCAACCCGCTCATACACCTACAAATCCGACTCACCTTTCGAATAGACCGCAGCGAGCGTGACAGATGTTCGTGGATAGTATCAACAATCATGTTTTGTAGAGGGTAGCTACGAGGACCATGAGGTGACTGTATGACACAGGTGCTAACGTCAACGCCCTCCGTCGGCCGGCGCTTCCTCGATCTGGAGAGGTGCGCGGGACCGTAGGCGACGTCGTTGAGAAGGATGAGACCCGAGGCGACGGGGACGGAAGTGAAAGTGGAGGAGCAGGATTGATGAATCGATAAGTGCGCATCTGTTAGTCCCAACATATGTGCATAAAATACGACCACATTCACCTCTCTAACCCCTCGGTAGCCTGCACCTCCCTCTACCCATCTCCTTTTCATAAACGTGCGACACCATCCACCCTCGTAATCCCACAGCTTTCCACGGTGCTAACAGAAAGACAACCAACCTGGTCGAAACTCACGCAGATGGGAAAGGCGGTGGGTTGAGCCGTGTTGTGTAGGAGAGAGGATGAGGACAAGAATGGTATGGTGAGAGCCGTATGCTGAATGCGTGGGGTCAGTGGCATTGGTAGGGATTGTGTGGGGGCTCTCGTCCTGGCAGGACAGTAGGTCAGAAGGGACATGAGACGCGGTGTGCTGTCTCATGGAATAATTAGAACTTGCCTTCCTTACACAAGAGAAGGGTAACGCTATTATTTCAGTCATGTTGGCCGAATGTAGGCAAAGGTGCCTTTATTGGGTATTAACAGTACATTCAAATGAACGGAAGGATACGGGAACCCCTTAACACTTTGCTGTTGTAACCATGAGGAGGCACAGCATTTACGATGGAAATTATTTTCAATTCACGCATCCTGTATAATTAACCAGTGACTATGTTTACGAAACCGTATCAAGCGACCTGGACCATGTTCATATCCCCGTGACACATAACCCGATTCTTTGCAAAGAATCAATTCATTTGGCCAGACCTTCGTGTTCCGTTGTATCATGGCTATAAAAGTCATACAACAGTTCGCGCTCCGCCGTTCGGCCAACCCGTTACAAAGCTGAACGAAAGCAGTTCTTCAAGCCCTCTCCAAACCAACCCATTCCACCGTCTCTTCGTTCAACTCCCTCCCAAACAATCATGAAGTTTCTCAGTATCGTGCTGTTGCCGCCCTCTTCGCTGCTGCCAATGCTGCTCCCGTCGAGGGATTCGTCACGGTCAACAAAATCCACATTGAAGACGCAAGTGATTTTTTTTTGGAAACTCTAGTTGTAGAATAACTCTGTCGGCGATACAATGTGATGACGCCAACTATACTCAGGTTCACGATTTGATTAATAAACACGCTGATCGCGGCGGAAACAAGCTCTTGAAGTCCTGGTCTGGCTTCAAGGGATTCGCTGGTAGATTCGATCAAAAGTCCATCAGAGAGATCCAGAGCTTGGATGATGTTAAATTTGTTGAGCCCGAGCAAAAACGCTTACGCTGGAATTGAGAATTTTGTTGTTTTTATTGCTATCTGTCGATTGTAGTTATTTCAGTACAAAATTACTGCTGGCCAAACACCTGTTCCTAGTTGGGGTCTTGCACGTATATATCTCTTCGTATGTTCGCCAGTTGAAAACCTACACTTAGATACAGCTGGTTCCGGCATTACCGGGGGGGGTTTTTTTTTTTGACAAATTATGGTAATTGACAACTCAGACGTCGAAATTCATTTTGAAATACCATTTTCTTTCAGATATATATATATATACATCATTGACACTGGTGTTTTTGTCACACAATGATTTCGGCGGCCGTGCTAGCTTTGGCTAAGCCAAAACACTGACTGCAATGGTCACGGAACCACGTCTCAGAAAGATGTGTTCCCACATTCATAGCTTTGACTTTACATTCTCTTTGGTATACACCCTTACACCTTCTTTCTGTAACCGTACTAATTAGGGCATCTTTGCCGGAACTAAGTACGGTGTCGCCAAAAAGGCCAACATTGTATACGTGTTGGACTGCAAGGGCTCTGGTACTACCAGCGGCGTTATCTCTGGTGTTAAATGGGTTACCAACAATACCGTCAAGGGAAAGTCGGGTATGGATTGGTCGTATTGCTTGATTGAGCACCCATCTCGGCATCATTTGCTGACAATAATTTTCCCTTCTCACAGTTATCAATATGTCGCTTGGAGGAGGAGCTTCAGCGGCTTTGGATTCTGCTGTTGCAGCTGCAGTTGTAAATATTCGGCGCTTGTCGTATGGCAGATCACGGTGGATCGCGCAACTAACGAATAAATTTGAATAATAGACTGTCTTTGTTGCCGCCGGTAACGAAAACCAAATGCCTGCATATCTTAAAAGTGTGCAGCATTGTCGGTCATTTGTAACTAACATTTCAATGATATTTTTAATAGCTCCCCTGCTCGCGCTCCTAGTATCTTCACTGTCGGTTCCACCAGCTCAACCGATGCCATAGCTTCGAGCTCCAGTAAGTGCCATGTTCCATAAAGCAGTCTGTCAAGTCAGTCCCTCCAGTATGACCTAACCTTATATCACTCAATTTTGCAGATCGTGGTTCATGTTAGAGTTATGAACAAAGTTCAAACTTCGGCAAAGTGGCCGGAGTCGCTATTCAAACCTCCGTCATGCAATCATGCAGTTTTGGAACATAGTCAGTCTGAGCTTAGTTCTCTTTCAATCCGCCGCACTATCTCTTTTATGCAATCTTAGCTTGGTGTAAGTGCCCCTGCGTTAGGTTCAGAAAGACGCCAGCTCTAAGCGGCAAGCAGTTTACAATGTTTCAGCACGTATTATACGTAGTTCTCCACTCCCAGCGACTGAGTTCGCGTCGCATCTTAACAATCAAGCACGTAGACTACGTCAGCAACCTAGTTAGTTCCTGTAATCGGTTTGCGCAACCCCTCCCGCCCTTCCCTCAGGGTTAGGAACAATAAAAGAAAGGGCCCCTTCGCTTTACGCGAATGGCGGGCCTGGGAAGCGCCTGCTTCCATATTCACCAAAACCATCAACCCAGCTTACATTAGAACGCCGATTTAGCATAACTCACCCTACGTTTTTCCCTTTCCCACCCACGCGAAGGACACTTTGCAATGGTCATGCGGAAATGGTATTAAACCCCTCCAGATCTGCATGGACTGACTCCAACGACGCTACCAAAGTCCTCGACGGCACTTCCATGGCTGTTGGTGTTGGTGCTCTCTTCTTGGGCGGCAGAATATCACCCCTGCTAACCTTTACAGCAAAGGCTACATCACCGGGTTGTTTCTTTCTCTACACGACGATGGGAAACGGGTTATTGTCACTAACAATTCATAAAATTAATTCTCTCACCAATTAGGTGCCCCAATTAACTTATTGTACAACGGAGATACTTAAATAGAAGTGTTTCTTGTTTCTATTATTTATGCGCGGAAAATTTATTTAATTATGTCCGGATTGAGCTTAGTTGATTATAGAATAATAACACCAATCATCGCCTCCTTTTATTTCGCACATTTCGTATCAAACAAGTGAATCCTTAAAAAAAAAAAAATAAAAATAAAAATAAAACAAGTGAATCCTTGAATTTCCACGTTATTTTACTTTGAAATATCTTCTGACGTAATTTTAATTGATTTTAAATATGAACGGCTATTGTGTTTGTTAACCAGTCCGAGTACCGCAACATAACACACGGAAGAAATTCACAAAAGTGCAACCCCGACTCCACCGTCCATTCAAAACGAAAAAGCGAAGCCCGCACACCGTTTTACAGAATCCAAATGAGGGTGTTTTGCAAACACGAGATCCAAACGGAGCGTCGGAGATTTTGCACACGGACCACGAGCCATCTGGAAATTGCCACGCTCAGCCCCCTCGGTGCGCCACTCATTTGACGGGAAGCGGGATTGTTTACCAGCAGACACGTGTCCAAACAACTTGCGATTGCATATTCCCGCGTTGAATTAACCTTTCGGTTAGTTGTTCTGTTGGCCGGATTCCGACCAGCAGATGTTGTTTACCGACCAACAGATGTTGTCCGTCGATCGGATTCCGATCAGCAGATTGCCTTCGCCCATGCTTTGTGTTTTCAGATCTTTGACACCACCGGTACACATGCCCGGCAGTCGAATTATCACCAAACACTTATCACGCGGAAAGCATCGCTCTGGGGCGGTCAGAGTGCTTCCACAAACGGGTCGGAGCCGCGAAACTCGAGACACGAAGAAATGTGGGTCATCTCTCTATTAATACAGTGTTTGGTGACATGGAATGCTCTCTAATGATTTGGCTAAGGGCGCCGCAGTGAGGATTAAATTACGGAATTCCCTTTAGAATGATTTGACCGAAGTGTGCCGCAGCAATTCCAACGGTAAATTTCTCAACCGATGAGTTGTTTTTGCCACAAATACAAAATCATTCCGATCCTTAGCGGAACATCTGACCTCCAACTCTTCAACCACAATGGAACCATCCGCCTTCCCGAAACCCCAGAATGTCGTGTTCAAGGATATCGCCAAGTCCCTACAGTGCCAAATTTGCCTGTGTACCATGACCGACCCACGTACCCTCCCCTGCGGCCACAATTTCTGCCGAGAATGCATCGAAAGCCTGGCCACCGTGCAACGCAGCAACCGCTCGTCAACCCTCCGGTGTCCGAATAACTGCCACCAGAAGATCTGCACCGACCTCGACAGCGTCAAGGATCTCCCCCGAAACTTCACTCTTTGCAGCATCATCGAGTCCATGGACCAGGCCGAACGCTGCGAGATCCACGACGACTATGTCGGCTTTATTGACATTACCGACGGCAAACTTTTCTGCGAACATTGTCTCAAGAACAAGAAAAAGACCTATCCGGCCACACTAGGCGACCCATCCGCCACACCCTCGACCGCAGTAACGATCCCCAGCCTCTCCCTGTCCCCCGAAATTCTAACCCTTTCCATTGCCGAGGACGCAGTTAGGTCGAAACTCGAAAACTCCATCATCCAGTCCGGGTCCTTGGTAGTACAGATGGAATATCTAGAGGGGCAGTTCCGCAGCATACTCGAAGCCAGCGAGGAGAAAAAAAGGGAAACAAAACGTCAGATTGACTCAATGTTCCACGCCCTCAGTTCCGCCCTTTCCGACCAACAAACCCGCCTCATGTCCCTCGTCGACGGAATGGGCGACGACAACGTTCAGATCGGCAAGAGCGCCGCTTCCCTTTCCAAGGCCATCGCCACCATCTCCAAAACCGCCGAAGACACCTCCGTTATGCTCAACGCACAGCGCCGTCAGGCCGCTCAGGTCGCCCAGGACAAGCTCATCCCGTTCCTCAGATCCGCCATACAGCTTCAATCCTCTTTTTCCCACGACCTTGATGCCGCCTCCAAGTCGCTCATCGCAGCAAAGAACCTCAATGTCTTCAAAAGGCCCTCCGAAATCCTCGTCACATGTCCAACTATGTCGTCTCTCCTCGTGACCTTGAGATCGCTGGACCTCTTTAAGGTGACGAAGATGAGCTGGTACGCGAACTGTTAATGGCAGAAGGGTCCCAGATCCGACCTCATAAAAATCTATGGCGAAATCGTGGGTCAGGATTGTGAAAGTTCTTAAATTATAGACCAAGCAAGCAATTGTTTTATAAGTAAATAGCATCAAATTATATATAAAAAAAATGTACATTATATATTATAATTTCTTATTAAAAAAAAAAAAATGTTATTTATGTCAGTACCACAAGGGCTATTCTTATGTCTTCTGGCTTCCAACAAGGGGCTTTGCGTAAAGAACAAGACGACCAAATTTGGAAAAGACTAAGCGCCTATTGCTCAGGTTCACAAATGGAGAAAGGCTGGTTACTGCTTCTGGTTAACATGGTATGTTTCCGAAGACTCACTCGCAATCACGTGTCTATTACATAAATCGAAGTGGATAACCAAATCTTGGTTTGATAATGTCAGCTAAGGCGCTGATATAATTGAAATGTATTGGATGTATAGCAGATTTGATTTGATTTGGGGAGTTAATTACCATATCTGAAATTTTGAATTATTAGATTTTGCAACCATATCTGAATTAATTATACTAATAATAATTAATTCTATTCACACATCTGCTCAGAGTATTTTGCAGATTTTTGACCCAAAAATATATTTACTTCAGAAAACTATAGAGCATACTATCTTATATATATTGATAAAGAAATATTAATAAAGGAGATTTTGACAGAGATCTTGATAAATATCTTAGATAATTGTGAGTTATTTGACCAACAAGCCTACATAGTATATACTTTTTAATTGTTTATTTAGCTTCAACTACTCTGCTAGTTTTTGTTGAAACTATAGATAAACTGTAATAGTACTTATTACTATCTCAAGCTTATCCTTAGATAACTTAAATAATAAGATATTATTTGGAGACTTGATATATATAGTATCAAGAGACCTTTTAATTGTTCTTTCTCTTAGTTATATTAAGTTGAGAAAGTACAGTTCTTTGTAGTGAAAATAATGAGTTATCTTTCTTCAATAACTATAGTTACTTGAGAGACTTAATTCTTTCTGTATATAGCCTAAATCTCTTGTGATTCTGGTTCAAAGAGGTTTTCTTTTTAGATTTATATACTGGTTCTCTGTGTGGCAGAAGTTAGCTAGGCTTCTGGAGTTTAATCAGAAATACTGAAGTAACTTAGATATTATTACTAAGAACTCAGAGGAATATATATAGAGGAAACTTCTTGTATTTTATACTGAACTAAGAGCTGATTTATTTTGAATACAATTGCTGGGGTATATATATATGTTGGCTAAGTAATGGTTCATGGGTTTTGGCTAAGTATGTGTGATTAATTTGGTGTATGGCTGCTCTGTTTGCTCTGCAAACAAACATGCTGTTTATACTCAGAACAAACTGACTGTTTGTACTCAGGACAAACTGTTTGCTTTCAAAACAAATGACCCATTGGTTAGGTAATGTGGCTAAGTAATACTTGTGTTACTGTTATTCCAAATGTTCAGGGAGTTCGGCACATCGTTTTTCGTGACTCGTTCGTCTCGTTCGCCTCATATGTCGCTCTTTCGTGACGTCATCGCCGGGTCATGTGATCGCTCGTCATGCACTATGTCGTCAAACTCGTTCGCGATGTAATTCTTATTACACAAACATATTTATATATATCACTAGAGATAGTCTGATCCGTCTTCTATATGCCACATTTATTGGATAATAATATTATATATATTTCATATATTTCAAACACTAAATTAACTGTATATATATAGATCATCCCGCTGATCAAACTTTTGCATTTCTTCTATTTGTACTTACAATATTGTCTATGGTATTATAATTCAACCATGAGAAAATTGTACATCAAGCCAAGGAGTCTGACACGCATCCATAGTCATGGCCTTACACATATTCCAGCCCAGAAAAAATCATTATATTTTGATAATTAAACCGTGCAAGCCTCATAAGCGTGACGATTGGCGATGGTGTGATGTACGCTAAACTATATACTCTCGAGGCCCTTCGAGCACCCTTGTCCGAAAAAAGGCTGTATAAATTGGATAGATTGCGAAGATAATAAAGGGCAGTTTTTGAGATATCGGAGTTCCGGTGCATTCAAGTAACGAAGCGCGAATCCGGTTTGACAGGTCGGAATTTGATCACAAGCTACACAAGCCACACAATACAAACCGTGCCCGACTATACATAAATATTAGATATAATTATAGTACAATACATCAAAATACGGAAAATGACTCATCTGTGGCATGGAATCTAGTATATATATTTAGCAACATCAATGCGTTCAGGCTGACCTCCAATTTACTCTCTCCGACTCACTCTGAAACTTTAAGGCGGCGCTCTATGTACTTCATCCCTCAACGCTCAAAAGGAGATTATTGTTTGCATATAAATAAATTTGGCAATAAAAGCGAATTTGCCACAGATATGCCATGTGGGCTGGCGGGTCATGCACACAAAGCGGGAGTTTCGGAGACAAATATGGACGTCGGGACTTTATATGTGACTATCCATGTTCTCCGCGTCAGCTCAACTGCGGAGATCGGTCAAAGGTCAAACCGCAGTTCTGTTTTTGCCCACAAACCTATTGAATCTGGTTACAGAAAACTCATCCCCAACCCTAGCGGAATATTCCGACCTCCTACTCTTCCAACCCCAACCGCAATGGAACCAGCCGCCTCTTCGAAACCCCAGAATGTCGTGTTCAAGGATATCGCCAAATCCCTACAGTGCCAGATTTGTCTGTGTACCATGGCGGACCCACGTACCCTCCCCTGCGGCCACAATTTCTGCCGGGAATGCATCGAAAACCTGGCCGCCGCGCAACGCAGCAGCCTCTCGTCAACCCTCCGGTGTCCGAATAACTGCCATCAGAAGATCTGCATCGACCTCGACAGCGTCAAGGATCTCCCCCGAAACTTCACTCTTTGCAGCATCATCGAGTCCATGGACCAGGCCGAACGCTGCGAGATACACGACGACTGCGTCAGCTTCATTGAAATGGCCTGCGGCAAGCTATTCTGCGAGCATTGTCTCAAGAACGAGAAGAAAAAGCCCTCCCCGGCCGCACAAGCCGATTCATCTGCCAAACCCTCGACCACAGTAGCGACCCCGCGCCTCCCCTCGTCCCCCGAAATTCTATCCCTCTCCATCGCCGAGGATGTCATTACGTCGAACCTCGACAACTGCATCGCCCAGTCCGCGTCCTTGGTGGCGCAGATAAAATCTCTGGAGGCGCAGTTCCGCGGAAACGTCGAAGCCAGCGAGAAGAACAAAAGGCGTGCAAAACGACAGATTGACTCAATGTTCGACTCCATCTCTTCCGTCCTGTCTGAGCAGCAGATCCGCCTCAAGTCCATCGTCGACGACATAGACGAAAACACTGACGTCCGCAGGAGCACCACTTCCCTTTCCGAGGCCATCGCCACCATCTCCAAAACCGCCGAGGACACCTCCGTCATGCTCAACGCACAGCGCCATCAGCCCCTTCATGCCGCTCAGGACAAGCTCATTCCGTTCCTCACGTCAGCCATACGGCTTCAGTCCTCTTTTACCCACGATATTGCTGCCGCTTCCAAAACGCTCAACGCCGCAAAGAACCTCAACGTCTCCAAATGCCCCACTAATATCCGTGTCACATGTCCAACCATGTCGTCTCTCCTCATGACATTGAGATCGCCACACTTCTTTAAGATTGCGACGGGGGTACGAATTGAACTGAAGCACCGATGCAGTTAATGACATCACCAAAATCTACTGTAAAATATGGATCACGATTGTGAATTAAGTAAAAATACGTGGTCAAGGAATATGGATCAAACCAGCCGATTTTAATGCCAATTTTGTGATACCTCTATCACTTCGTTGGCGTGCTATTTATATATGGGGTCTCGAGGGCTGCAGTTCATGCATATGCATACAATATGAAGTCAGATATAAATTTATAAGCGAATTACCTTATGGTTATACAATATATATATACATATAGTTTGTTTTAAAATAACGACAATCTAATTATCAAAAAATGTATATACATAATAGATTTATGTAATGTATGATTTCTTGTACAAACATTTCCTGACCTATGACGCTTTAGTGAATTGCCACCATCACCGCAAGGACTATTCTTACATCTTCAGGCTTCGTGTCAATGGGAACAAGGTAACTCTAGACGCGTTTCGAAGGCTGGCAAAAGAGCTTCGGATAAAGATCAAGGCGGCAATGACGAAGCGCTCGATGGTAAGGTTCACGCACTAAGAACAGCCTGGCTGCTGCTTCTGGATTACATGGATAACGCAGGGGATGTATTACTGCGACTGGCGGAGAACGATTCGTAATCACCGACGACCAGGTCATTACGTATGCTGCGTGATTCTACGGCGCGCTAGCAGGGTCAAAAACTCCAAGTCGTTCTTCAACAAAATTGGATTGACACTCGGCCGTTTGGGTGGGATCGACTCTCGATCAAAACTCGGATCAATATTGGATCAAACATTTGACCAAAAATGGGATCCAAATATTTGATCGAATGTTTGATCAAAAATTAGATCGACGACAAAAATTGGAGCGAGATTTTGTCACATGATTTTGAGCTAGAAAATAAAGATAAATAAATGTGCATTCTATTGCGTTTCGTCCACCTTCTATACACACCCATTCGAAACACGTCGTTATTACAAACTGCATCTGCAAGATCTGCAACAACAAAAACATAGAATTTACTCTGTCAATGTTTTCCTCACACGCCAAGCTTCTGTTTACTGCGATTTCTCATCCCCCGCCAAGTTTCCGCTTGCTGTCAAATCCTCGTTTTGTGAATTGGTTTATTGGGCATATTGCGCATGCACGTGAGGCAATTGGAAATCGATCGGTTCCTCAAGCATGCATGCAATCGAAGCAGGTCGTGGAACCCGGACAGGTAGAGGAACCGAATATATATGGGGAGGGAGCGCGAAATAAATGTAGAGGGCGAGGTATGGGGTAGACGACGAGAGAGAAAGGAAGGCGAAAAAAAAAATCTCTGGAATTTGTTAAATCACCTATCATAGCCTTTGACCTAGATTTCCTCTCTGTCACCCTATGCCGTCAAGTTTCTGTTTGCTGAGATTCTCCATTATCCAACTCTTTGTCATTATTCACTCACTATGTTCCTCACTGTTTTTCAATTAGTCAAGGTGATTGTTATAGTCAGGCTCTTCGTCACCATCCACGAACTAAATACCAATTGCATTACTTTACTTTTACTAAACATCAAACGCTTTTACTTCTAATTTATCCAACTGTAAGTCTAGCCTGCTTGTCTCCTGACACTCTATCATGAATTCTATCTTGCTACATCAGTTAGTAACCCTCGCTCAGCACCCTCAACCTCCAGCAACCATAACTAGACTATTGGGGGCCATGTGAATTCTGAATAACAAATCCGTATAAAGTATATTTACTATGGTTATGCTCAAGCTAAAAGTTCAAATTACTGTTACCGCTGCACGGCTTGTGTGGTTTGCAGGGCTTGCGCAGCCTACATTGCGTAGCTTGCGGATGTGCGGCTTGTGCGGTTAATATTGGCGTGTGTAGTTTGCAAGGCTTATGCAGCTTGCACTGGGCGGCGCAGAGATGTCATAAATGAAAAATAAAATACATATATATATAATTGAAACATTATTCCATCATGCAGTCTGACTGTTGAGAGTGCATCTAACAAGTGTTGACCCTTTGTCAAAGGTTGGTCGAGTGTCAATCCAAATCCAAGACCGTCGATGCAATTTTTTTCGAATGTCGATCAGCCTTGTCGATAAACGATTTAGAATTTTGACACGGATGATGTACCGTATGGTTCGACACCAGTGGATGACAGAAAAACAATGAATGTCCCTAGATTTTTTCCCGCTGTCCATCAACATCACTCGACTTATATCGAGCCATAAATGAAGTAATCAAAACATACTGCAAATATGACAACCTCATCACTTACGAGAGGCGACTAACCACAGTGTAAAAATTGAAACGGAGGAAAGAGATCTATTGGCAACACGAATTATTTATGTGTGCGCCGTTCTCCAACCAGACACAATACCTGCATCCATTTTCGTACGAGAGCATGACATTCTGACACTCTGCGAAACCAATGAGCGAACCCGCGATTGGCGCGCTAGTCGAGTTTTTTTTTTTTTTTTTTTTTTTTTTTTTTTTTTTTTGGTTTAATGCATATATACAACAGAGATTAAAAATGGCGTACAGTTTAATTTACTACGTGGATGCGTTCATCACTTACCAGGATCGCAGAAGAAGCACTTGGCTTTCTTCAAATCGTCGATCAAAATCATCGTCGTTTCCGCTGGATATTGGAATCTTCCAACCCTTATGGGTCCGGATGAGGAAGGCATTGCCTTCGACTCGTTGCCTTATAGGACGACATTCCCCAAGGCTTATACCTCTTCATTTTCTTGGAGAAAAGAGAAAACGTCGGCCAACTAACAATTCTTGATATCTTTTGTTTGGAGATTTTTGGGGATTAATAAACCGTCGGTGGAGGACGTTTGAATGGGTTGGCCGGGACGGACCGCTGGAAGCAGGACAACTGAATAGTTTTTATTTCAATCACTTCTTCGGTCATCTGGGAAAACATGATATTGAAATATGGAGGACGGTAATTGGAGTTTAGAGAGCAAGTGCGACCAACATTGGCAGCAATGGTTCTTCGAATACAAATGTATAGGAGCTGACATGGTGATGGTAGTATTCACGGCTATGTAGTAATTATGAAATTAGGTGGTGGAGTGTACAAAAGATAAGCGGTCCTTAAAGTTCCTCACGAAGGTCAGGCCAACTTTCAATTCAACTGAGTACCCTGTCGGTTACATTCCACAAAGTGCGCCTCAATATCATATCAATTTTATGGCACCATTCCGTTCCTCCGCTGCCCTGGCGTTGTTAGATCGACCAGCAGCCTGTCTCCTTGTCCGTTGGCTGCGCATCGCAGCATTCAATCCCGGGCTCAGCAGCATTGGTAGGGGTGATCTCGACCTAGAATATATAGCGCTTTTTTGGCATGCAACCGGTGCACAAATGGAACTTGTGGTAATCGTGATCTTCAAAACAAATTTTACGGTAAACTTTTGCATCGCGCTTTCTAAAATCGCTTCTGACGAGGTGTAGACGTCAACTATGAAATTTGGGCCCTCTGACTCTACAGGCGTAAGGGAGACTCGGGTAACGCCATTGTTTACCGGCAAAAATAAAGGAATAGTTGGATATATGTCAAGGAAGAAACGAAAGGGAACCGCGACTTGTTTGCTGTAAACCAGTGATTCACTGTACCGTAATAATTACTTCCGGGGGTGTTGATTCCTCCGTCGACATAATTATTAACAGCAGCAGTACTCCCGTTGGAGGACATTTTGGTGTTCTCAACGGTGAGGTGCAAGAGGTTTGGTGGCGATATTCTTTGGTTGCGTTGAACGATCGAATTCTGACGGGAGTCCTCGTTCGCGCTCGATTGAGCATCATTGTCCGGTATTAAATTGTCTTCATAACCGCTCGGGGTTCAGCCGATTTCTCACAGAGGAAATACCATACGAAAACAACCAGAATAGCGAACGCGCGTCGTCAAGAGCATGCCGATAAAAATGAAAACGAGCAAGTCTTGCCAATTCCTGCCAGTCGCAGATCGAGCAGAGTTACTTGCCACAGGTCTCGACCGTCTTCCTCATTGTCACCGCCGGTATATGACGATCGGCCCATGTTTGGAGAGATATCGCCATTATTACTGTGATTTGAGGGTCCGGCGGCTCCAGAACTTGGGCCGCTACATTCCTGATCCCGAAGGACCCTTCTCAGAGCCTGCCGCAGATTTTTGTGATTGATGAATTGGTATGCGAATTCCGCCATCCCCTTGTTTATCGCTCGGACCATGACCGTCGTACATCTCATCTCGCCTCCGTCACTGCCACCATCTGAAAGCTTATCGATCTGATCGATTACTTTTAAGGTCGTGGTATTATCCATGACGATTTATTCTTGTATACCTTGAAAAAGCTTGCGGCTGCCCTCAATAATCTGGTTCAACTTCTGAACCTCTTTGATTAGTCGCCTCCGTACGTATAAGCAGATGCCGAACTTGTTCGTGTACCAGCCGATATCATCTAGCAAATAGGTTGGCATAAGCATTACCAGCTGACCTCTCTCAACAACGAGAAAAATTTTTAGCCAAGCTGCTGCAGCTCCTCGAGTACATTGTCTTCCTTCTCTTCGTCGGGCAGCGGCTTTTCCACGGACTTGGAAAATGTTGAATCATCCCTGAGCGGAAAGAGCAAAAGAAATTTAATATTTCAAGTACATACTTTGGATAAATTGTTTTGGATAAATCGAAAATCAAAGATCACGTACTCAAAGGCATATTCTTTCTGCATTGACGACATGTGCGTCAGGATCGTCGTCGAGATGTTCCAAGTTCGGAAGAATCGGGGCTTCCCCCTCAGCAAGAATCTCGACGATGTTTTCTATTCTGCTCCCATACTCCTGTTCGAGGGCATTGTTCCGTCATACGGGAGAATTCGGTCCTGTCGTCCATCTTGCTTTCTTGCTCCAGTTCGAATGTGCTGCCCACGTCGTACGGGAGAATCAGATTCTCTCCTTCAATGATACTTTCGGTATTGACGCCATTGCTCTTCTACTCTTCCTTTTGAGCTCACCGTTCACGTGGTGCGACAGAATAAAATCTTCTTGCTCAATGGCATCCTCAGCAACGTCCTCCGTTTAGCTCTCCTGTTCCCGTTCAAACGCATCGGCCTCCATCTTGCTCTCCAGCACTTCAAGTTCGAACACGCTGTCCATGTCGTATGGGACAACCGGGACCACTCGTTCGGTGGTACTTATAGCAACGACTTCCTTGAATCCTTGCTCCAGTTGCGATCCTCCGTCAATCGCGTGCGCTATGACGGCAAACTTGATTCCTGTTTTCCTGCGCCTCCGGTTCAAATGCGTTGTATACTATCTCGAGGATAGGGCAAGCCTTGGCCACGGGGGCGACGTGGGAAGTCGGATAAAAAATCTGTGTAGACAGTCATATAATTGTTCATCAACCAGTTTAGCGCTCTTTCTCGAAGTGCCGACGCTTTCCAACTGTGTCTTGTTCGCGTAACATGGACGATATCGGCGATTTCCTAATTAGTGCGGGTTATGCATAACACAGCAAATTTGGCAGATTTCTCTTTAAGTGGCGGCAAATCTTCAGGCTTCATCTGGCAAGCAGACCAAAATGTGGTGGATTTCTCAAGTTCTTCTGAATTCATCTGGCAAGCAGACCAAAATGTGGTGGACTTCTTTGTATCAGAAAGTGGACCAGAGTGGAAAAGATAATAAAGCTCACAATCTCCTTAATAGTGACTTTAGAGCAGATATTTCTTTTTTTTTTTTTTTTTTTTTTTTATAGTCACTTGGACTCCCTTTATTACCCGAATCTATAATAATATTGATACATCCTAAGCCTCAACCTATCCCACAGGGCCCCCCTCCTTCCGTAGGCCCTACAAATGACACCCCATCCACCTTCACCACCACCCTACCACCACTCTTCGCCACAATCCTCCTTACTAATCTCTTATGCTTCCCCCCCTTGGGGCCCCACCCAATCCACCATGCCTTAAAGAGCTCTAACATCAGCTCTTCCCACCTCACTATCCTCAGGCTCACCGGCCTCTGGGGACCCTTCTCAAATACGCACCGCCAGTGTTCTGCGAGCCCCACCCAAAAAGCAACAGCCCAGCCAACCGTCAACCACTCATTACCCACCCCCCCCACCAATCTTGACTGCAGTGCTGCCCACCGCCCACCCACCTCAGGGTTCAGCGCAGATACCCCCAGCCTCACCCCAACAGCCTTCCAAAAATTCTCCAAACTCTCGCACTCCCCCAGCCAATGTTCGGGCATCTGTACCACCCCTCTCTCCTGCCCTACATTATAGCACTCCTCACAGTCAAAGACCCCACCATCCACCAGATGCCCAGTCCTAAAGTTTAGCATCACATTCCGATGCAACAGCCTCCACCATACTACCCAGAATTTTGGCGGAAGCCACCTCGACACAACCTTGAACCAAGACCATACACCTGCCCAGTCCCACCTCTCCCCGATCCCTGCCCCTTGCCAGGCCTCCAGCCAAAGGTCCTGCCCCAGGCCCCTAAGGCACTCCATACCCTCCTCCAAATGGAAATCCTTGACCAGACTCCCTCCAAGTAAGAGCCTGTCCCACCTCCACATCTCCAGTCCCCAGTCCTCATCCCCTTCAGTTCCTTACCAATGGAGCCCAATACAATGTGCCCCATCTACCACTCCCCACCAGAATCCCTTGTATCGCATCTGCTGGCTGCCATCCAAGGCCACCATGGACAGTAGATCACCTGAGCCACCCCTCGGCGACACCCTCGTCTCCCACAACCACTGCATAAGGGGCACCCATTCTCCTCCTCTCAACTCGCTAGCCCTCTTCATCCACCATGTCCTCAAGCAGAGTAGTCTCTTGGGAAAGTCCACCAGACCCAGGCCTCCACGCTCCACAGGAAGTGCTAACACCTCCCAACCAATCTGACTCCGGCATCCAGCCCAGATCCATGAGCGGGCCAACTTGAGAAGTCTTTTGACCACCCACTTAGGGAAATCCAAATGGTAGCCCAGATACCAAAGCTTCGGCATCCAATACACATTCAGCACAGCTACCCTTCCCACCAGTGACACCTGTCTACCACCCCAACTCGTCAATACTGCCCCCCATTCTTCCAGCTTGCGCTCCCACCACTCCTTGGGAAGTAAAGATCCATACACCGAGAAATAGACACCCAAATACTGTACCACTCCTCCTGCCGGGACAATTGTTCCAATGACATCCCCCCCTACGACTCCTTCCCCAAGGACCAGTGTCTCACACTTGTGCCAGTTGAGTTTCGCCCCCGAGCATCCCTCATACCACTCGACTATCTCCTTGAGCATAGCCACGTCTGCCACCGAGCCCAACCCAACCACCATATCATCGGCAAAGGCCCCCACCTTCCAATTGACCCCCAAGATATTCAGTCTACCAACTCGGCACCGGATCCGATCCAACAATGGCTCCAGGGCGAAAGCATAAAGGATCGGAGACAGCGGATCCCCTTGAGGCACCCCCCTCCCCAGGGGAAAAGAAGCACCCCTGTGACCATTCTCCAGAATCGCAGCCCTACTCCCTTCCAGTAATCCAATAAGTGACCGACACATGCCAACTGGCATTCCAATGCACTCCAGTACCTTCTCTAACCATACTCTCCACACCCTATCATAGGCCTTCTCCTGGTCCAGAAAAACCAAACGGCCATCCACCCCAGCTGCCCTAGCACCTTCAATGACACCGTGAACCCATGCCATACCATCTCTGATCA
This sequence comes from Jimgerdemannia flammicorona, assembly GCA_003990745.1. NCBI lineage: Eukaryota > Fungi > Mucoromycota > Endogonomycetes > Endogonales > Endogonaceae > Jimgerdemannia > Jimgerdemannia flammicorona. The sequence continues at coordinate 7,562 of RBNI01001044.1, read as the reverse complement.
GTCGGCCTCCAACAAAGCCTCGCTGCTCCTTCCCTATCACCTGTTGAGCCACACCCTGTAACCTTGCCACCAGAATTTTGGTGACCAACTTGCGGTCCATATCCAGCAGCATGATCGGCCTCCAATTTTTCCAGTCCTCTTTACGCCCTTTGTCCTTATACAGCAGGGAAACCAGCCCCAACTGTTGCCCTCCAATCCACTCCCCGGTATTTATGACTGCATCACACATCAGCGACATCTCCTCCAAGACCTCCTCTACAGACGCCATACATTTCCAAAAGTCCCAAGGCAGACCATCCTCCCCAGGCGCTGTTCCAAGGGTTGTTGTTGCCAGAACTTGAAGGATCTCCTCTCCCAAAACCGGTCGGCCCAGATTCTCCAACCCTGCTGCCGAATTTGGATGCCAATCTTCCAGATGCTGCTCAATGTCCTGCCCCCCCTCTCCTCCCTCCTCTTCACTCCAGAGTTTACTCCAGCAGGCGCTCAGCTGGCCAAGGATCCCCTGCACCCCCAATACCATCTCTCTCTCATCATTAAGGACTCCTTCCCACTGGTGTCTTGCTCCCCTAGCATGAAGGAGACGAGACAAAAGCCTCGTAGGTCATTCTCCTTCTTCCAATCCCTGCCACCTTAACCTGGCCGCCATAGCCTGAGCCTGCACTGCCTCCTCCTTCCTCAACAAATCCTGTAATTCCTCTACTTCCAACTTAGCCCGCTTAGCCTTCCAGTCCAACACCCCCTCCTCCGCCAACAGTCCAGCCCAATTCAGAAGCAATCTTTCTAGTCTCTTAGATACCCATCGGACGCGTCTCCTCCGTTGAGCACCTTGCTCCCTCCCCACTTCCCCCCAGTACCTCTGAGCTTCGGATTTCAGTCTACGCCACCTATCTCCAATCCTCATCCCTGCTTGCCTCCAATTCTTAACCTTGGATCGTACCTCCACCACCCACTCATTCCACAGATCCATCTCATTCAGCAACGAAGAGTTCAGCCGCCAATGTCCTGGCCCCTCTCCACTCCCTTCAAACCTCCCACCTCCCCAAATACCCCAGTGATCTGACCATGGGCACCACTCGACCTCCATCGTCTCCCAAACTGTATGTCCCCAGCACTCAGCAGTCAGAACCCAATCAATCCTAGTACCCAGCCCACCTACCCAGTGCATATATAGATGTCGATCCCCATCCTGAAGTCGCATGGCATCCACCAATGAGCTGAGCCGTTCCACCTCTACCCATTCCTCCAATCCCCCACTCCTCCCTGCCATACCCTGTCCCCCATCAGTTCTATCCAGTCTACTCTCCCATACCATATTAAAATCACCCCCCAGACAGTCCAACCCAGCCTCAACCAAGAGCCCAGAGTCCTGCAAATCTCCAATCCATGCCACTCGGGTCCTTCTCTCAGCCGGGCAGTAACAAGATCTCACTACAATTGAGTTCCATCCAGGCCTCCGCCATGTCCCCCACACTAATCTACTACCCCAATATCCAGTGTCCGCAATGTCCCCTTTTCCCTTCCTAACCAAGATTCCCACTTTACCCTGCCAAACTGCCTCCCCACCCCACTCTCTAGTCCATTCCAGTCCATCTTCCATCCCCTCACACTGTACATCCTGAAGTAAGAAGATATCAGCCTCCAGTTTCTTCAGCCATCCAAAAATCATACGTCGCCTCCTAGTCCCTCTAAGCCCATTGACATTCATAGAAAAGATGTTGGTTGTACTATTCATAGCGAATTATATAATAATGTTGAAATCTCCACACCTACAATTCCATGCTCACTTCCTCTCCTGCCAGATCCAGGTTCCGTTCTGCCGCAATCTCAGCTTCCACATTTTGTTGTTCATTCAGAGCTGCCAATAATTCCGCACAGTCCTCACCATCCACCATCTCCATTGTTGCCCGATGCTCCTTGCACACCACCTGCCACTTTTCTAGTCCCTTCCGCGGCCCCCACAGATATGCTGCCCTTTCATTAGCGATACCCAAAAGTGTCGTCTCTCTTGCCTCCGTGACCTCATACTCCTCCGCCTCCAGAAGCACTGCCATCATCTCATCCCTCAACTTCCTCACGACCTCCTCCCCTCGCAGCACTCTCCCCCAGAATTCCTCACTGATCACCCGGAAGTCTATCTCGCCCAGTTCCTCAGCCGCGATGTTTTGCAGTGCCCTCAATAGCCACTTCTCCCCTCCAACTACCTCTGCCACCTGCACCAAATCTTCCTCCCCTTCCTTCCTCTCCTCAGTTCTCACAGACTCATCCCAGCCATCCTCCGACACATCCTCCAGCTCCCCCTCTCCCACCTCGGGAATACCATACTGGACCAGATCATCTTCCGCCATCGCCGTGTCCACCACAGCCCCCTCTGGCCTCTGTCCCCCACTCTCCTTCGCCTTCTCCCCTTGCTGCCCCTCCCCCACCCAGATGCTAGCCCCTGCTCCGGCACCCTCCTTCACAGCCCCGGCCCTTTCACCCCCCTCCAAACTGGCCAACAAATTCTTCTGCAGCTGTCTCCCCTTCGCCTTCTCCCAAAGCACCTTATCCATTTGCACCTTCTTGCCCTCGATCACCTCTACTACCGCCCTAGCCTCGTACGCCATCCAGGCCCTTTGCCTCCTCTCTACCACCCCAGTGAGATCCTCAAGTGCCTCCAGCAGGTCCTCCTCCTCTTCCTCAGACCCTTTCACCCTTGAAACCTTGCACTCCACCGGGCCCCACTTCAATGCCACTGGCCAATCTCTAGCCTTCCCTGTATTCTCTGTCCCAAACAGCCTCAACCAGATGTCCACATCGCCTGTCCTGAGCTCAGTCCCCTCCCACACCCTGAACCCAATGTCGACCACCTCACCATACTCCTTCACCCCATCCATAACCAGTCTCTTCGCCTCCTCCTTCTTCACCGTTGGCAAGTCCGCAATCACCAGATGGACCACTCGGGGGTCCCAACGCATACACCTCGCCATCGGCACTGAAATCCCTCCAATCACCACACTCTTCTCCACTGCCTCCAGTAGCAGACCCTCCTCTTCAAACCCCACCTCGACTGCCTCCAGCTTCTTCAGAAACTTGACTGAGGCTGCACCTTTCACCTCACTTGCCAGCATCCCCAGCACCATCTTTGCCGTCACCGCCAAGCCACGGAAGCACAGTGTGACAGCGAATTCCGAACGAGATTTTTTGAGTAACGGGGCCGCCACCAGGCCCATCACACCATCAGCCAGATCCCCAGGTCTCGCGCCGCTCCCCTGTCCAGGTCCCCCATCAACCGTCACATCTGGATTTTTTTCCAGATTGCCCATCACACCGCCATCAACAGTCACTGCCCCAGCTACTACACCTCCAGCCCCACTATGCTGACCCCCCAGAGAAGAGGCCACCCTGCCACTTGAGGTAGCAGCCGCCTTCCCCAGCTCCAGCCAGCCATCTAGTCCAGTCGCCTGCTTCCCCATCCTGACCTTATCTGTGAAGGACATCCTCCCTCCCCCCTGTTGCTTTGCTCCTCCTCTTCCCCCCCTTCCGTCTCCACGTCCCCTTACTGAGGTACTCGGCATGCCAAGACCAGCACCTCGACCCCCCCCCACATGTTGCCAGTCAAAGGCACTAGGGCCCCCCTGCCCAGTACGCTCACCAGAATGCTCGTTGCTCGCCATCTTGATATCACCAATGCTTGAAGACGTTGTCGAAAGTGTTGTCAGAGTCTTATGTCACCCGAATAGTACTGTAGAGCAGATATTTCTCTTAAGTGTTGCAATCCTTTCCTTGGATCAAGTAGCTCTTGGCAGGTGTATCCCTTGAAGCATATTACAGACAGACTTGTCTTTTGATTTTTCTTTGACTTTTCAGACTGAGGTTTATTCACTCAAATCTCTGGGGTATTTTATACAAGTATGATTACTATCTGAGTAATTATAAAATATACAGTAAGGCTAATTTAGAGAAGGTGTAATTACTTGTTCTCTTATGGAATGGATGTTTCTTGTGGAATGAGTGTTTCACTTAGAATGAGTATTCTATCAGAGATCAGGTTAACTGATTTTGTATATCTGATTATTAGTAGTATATATATAGTAACTATATAGATAACTATAAGAGAGTTACTTTATTAGAGTACTGTTATATAGTTCTAGAAGGGTTTTTGAGAAGTTCTGGATATCCTGGAAGACTGTTTTCTTTAAGGTCAAGATTAATTTCATATAGAGTATATCCTCTATGCTTATTGATTTCAAGATCAGATTAATGTCTCAACCAAAGTCTTTTTTCAGACTTATTCTAGATGTTTAGGATTTTCTATATTTTAGGAAGTTCAAGAAACTAAGACCAGCTTAGTTGAATTGGTATATTGCTGCAGACAATATCCAATTAGGAAATTTCAGAATCTAGTTAGGAGTAGGATCTAACAGAGTACAGATTTACTTAAAAGTAATTTATGGATTATTAAATAGGTTTATTTGCTATTCATGATATTGCTATACTAAAAGTAGTATGTGAAGGAATATTGTGGGGAAGTGTTCAGGAATACTTGTGTTTTTGTTCAAATCTGTTTATATCTGAGTTTCTGAGGTCTGGGAGAGTAGGTATTTATACTAGTGAGGGACTATCTAGATTATACAATATAGATATAGTACTTAGTACCTTACTAAGTCAGAATACAGTTATATAGTATAAGTATAAACTGATATATCAAGAGATTATCTGACTGATGAGTCAGTATATAGTTATATAGTATAAGACTAATCTAACTATACCAATGACTGCTAAGTTATCTATAGATTTAGATGCTATATATCTGAATATTCTTCAATAAGATTACTATTAATGATATTATCTCTAATAAAGTAGTCATCTAGGAAGAGTGGTTCTTGGATTACATCTCCTCATTCATTTATATAGTAGTAGGTTGGAACTATATCACTATCCTATAAGATGGTATCATCTGTCTCATATGCTAAATAGGGTGTCAGTGAGCAGAGAAAGAGTATATCATCTTTACTTTTCTTGAATTTACTATCTATATATCTTTAGTAGATAACAGTACTATGTATTGTAGAGTTATAGTAGTCATGACAATGAGAGCCCTTACTTTAGACAAGGATGACCAGTCCTCACAAATATGCAAACAAGACAAAAAAAAAAAAAGAGCAAGATTTGTCAATTCTGTATAACTACAACTATAATATGACAATACTATTGAAATCAGTATTCCCTCATGTAACCAGTATATGCTCTGCTTATAGTAATAGATTATATATTTCTCTGAAAATATGATCAAAATGAAGTCATACTAGATAGACAAATAAGTATAAATATCTCTCTCAAGCCAGGTTGACTGCCTCTTTAGATATATCTAGATTGCTATCTAAAGAAAGAACTGCCACTCTGAGGTCCTTAACCTCACTAGCTAGAACCTAGGATAGTATGTTCTTAACCACTATGAAATTATTAAAAGAGCTTATCTTACTACTAGCCATCTGGAAATCTGGTATAAATATAAAATTGGCCATCAACTTCTTTAGCATACAAAAGACCTACCCACTGATCAGGTCTCATACTGGATCAATCTGGATAGGTATGAGTAAAGACTAGCCAAGAAGGTCTATCAAATCATGTACCATATATCTTTTATAATCCCCAATCTTAACTATATATAACTAAAGAACTTCCAGAACCTCTTCTTCTTTAAGGCTGATGAACTGGAGATCAAGGTTGCTCAAGAAGCCCACTTCTGAATCACACTCAAGTCTATTGACTGTATGCCCTACTGGAGTCTCTTTCTAAATGATAACTCAGACCAATAGCTCTAAGGCCTTTCTGATCTCTTTGAAGAACTATCTATCTGAATAGATATTCTCAGACATAACTAGTAAGTCTCCTACCTGGATGGCCCCAATTGTATCAGATAGAGAACTCCTACACCAGATACTTAAGAACTATTTGCAAACCTCATTGATCCTTCTATCCTTGATACTGAGCCATCAGCAACTACTCTTCCAACCTCTGGTGGAGAAGATAATAATACTAAGGAAGAGAATACCTCTCTCCTAGTTCTCAATTTTAAATCAATAAGAATATTGATTTTTAAGATAGAAAGGATATAATATAACAAATAAACAAATGAATAGATGAGATATAATATACAATAAGTAACCATGTGACCCAGTAATAATATTACTATTGGTGATATATGATATATGTATAAATAACAAATATAGTGAATGATGCAAATGATATAAATAAATGATATCTAGCTTATCTCTAGCAATCAGTACTGCAGTAATCAGTACTATAGCAACTAATCATTGCTTAACAACAAAGATCCTGATCACAAAGTGTTCTGATCACAAATAACCTAATAAAGGTCATGATTACAAATCTCATCATAGTTACCAAATTAGTTACTTATACTTAGTCAGAAATTATGAACCAACTTGTATAAATACCCTCCAGTTTTCATCCAAAATAAAGAAAGTTTTAGTTTAGTCTTTGATATAAGAATCAAGTCTCCTCTATATATATATATTCTTCTGAGTCTTAGTAATAACATCTAAGTAACTTTAGTATTTCTGACTAAACTTTAGAAACCTAGCTAACTTCTGCCAGAACTGAGACTAGTATATAAATTACAAAGACTTAAGTAAACCCACTTATTAAATCTGAATTCTAAGGCAAATTTAATCTATATATAGTAAAGAATAAGTCTCTTACAACTATAGTTAATAAGAAGGATACTGCTACTATAACTACTTTCAAGCAAGTACTTCCTCATACTGAAGGCTTCTTGGTACACATTATATACTAAGTCTCTAAGTAATATCTTATTTCTCTAATTATCCAAAGAATAAGAGAGGGGTAGAAATAAGAGTTATTATACTTTTTCCCACTCTGGTCTACTTTCTGATATAAAGAATAAGCTCAAATTTAAGCATATTTTCTACTCAAGTTCAAGTAAAAAACTTCACCACTATTTGAGTAATTTACTACTTAAAGAGAAATCAATATTTTTAAAAAAAGTCTATCTTACTACAAAGTTAGTCTATCTGATATAACTTTATAGTGAACTTAGTTTATATAAATGAAGTCAGTCTTTGATATAACTTTTCTCAAGAAACCCACCTTATAAAGCCAGTCTATCTCAATATAACTTTATAGTGAAACCAGTCTCTCAATATAACTTTATATAATTGAAGCCAGTCTCTGATATAACTTTATTAGTCAAGAAGAGAATATAAGTTATCTACTATATTTTAGTATACTTGCTGGATAAAGCCAGAAGCCTGCTGATTTAGAAAGAACCTATGCCAACACCTTTCTCCGCTACAATTCACGTTACACACACTTTTACAACACACTTTCGAGTCGTTTATTGGAGAAAGATACTAAGAAAATGTCAAGCAGCAAGCAAGCCGAGGTGCGTACCAGGTCGGGTGGACCTGGGGCTTTCGACTGGCAGCATGTTGGGAGGAGGCATGGGCTGGGGATGGGGTCTTTCGGTGACTCGAATGGACAGGGCAGCTCGGGTAGTGGCGGTGGCACTGGTGGGGGGGCTGGAGGGCAGCAGAGGC
>RBNI01001043.1:0-24811 GCA_003990745.1 Jimgerdemannia flammicorona | reverse complement strand
AAAAAAAAAAAAAAAAAAAAAAAAAAAAAAAAAAAAAAAAAAAAAAGAGATGAATCTTCTAATATCTGCAGTCTCAGCAGTCAGGATGTCTTCCATGATTGCAATATCCCATTGCTCAGAAATGATGTTTCTGGTTATTGATCTCTTGTTGTCTTGGGAATTGGTACCCATCTTGGTCATAGGTGGGTAAAAGAGTAGATAAGAGATATATTTCTGTCCAGGTGAAGAAGCCTTATCCCCTGAATCAGCTTTGCAACTTGGTGGTAACTTCTTAGAAAGTAGTTGACTGTGCAAGTATGTTTGGGGGGTCTGGTCTCTGGGGTCTCTGTCTCTCTTATTGATCTAGTAAATGGCACTAATAGCAGTAGTCTCAGAGAGAGTGGAAGACTATTTGATGTGGACATCTTCCTAGCTGAAAAGCCTTTTCTTAGTGAGTTTCTTTCTTGAGGATAATGGTGATTATACTGGATCCTTCTTCTGTATTCCAAGGGTCATTGTCTTTAGGTGGTGTCCAGTGAGAGTCATCCCAGAGGATGAGTTCAGAGACCTCTTCTTCTTCAGGTACTTCTTGATCAGGAACTTCTTGGTCAGAAGTTTCTTCTCCATCAGATGATTCTTGATCCCAAATTGCTTGTACTTCTGCAGCTTCAGTTGTAGGTGTTTCTGGAGCATGTCTGCATTTTTCTTCTTCTTTCTGCATTCTGGGCAGGCTGTGCCAGGCAATTTTCTTGTTCCCATGATCTTGGAGGAATGCTTGGGACACTTGTCTCTTGAGACATATAGGGCATCCTTTGGCTTCTCCTGCAATAGCTCTAATGGTGATAGAGATGGTGTTCTTAGCCCACACATTGTCTTCTGGTCTGTCATCCACCAGGTTAATTTGGAGATTGAGTCTGGGATCATTTTCATCCTCAGATTCTTCTTCCTCTTCTGTAGTAGACTCCTTGCTGCTGGCATATTCTTCCTGAATAGTGATCTTCTTCTTCTTTGATTGCTTATAGCTGGTCACCTTAACTCTGTACTTCTTGCCTCAATAATCAAACTTGAGTACTTGTTGACCAATATCAATGACTGCATTCATTTCCTTCATCCAGTTGGTGTCAAGAATCATGTCATAGGTGACAGCTTCTGTGACAATAGCTTTGGGAATAGAGAACTGAATGTGTCCAAGAGAGATGGTGATGTTTTGTACTTCTCCAAGGGGTTGAGTTTGGGCTCTATCTGCTACTATGATGCTGAGATTGGATGGTCCATCAATGGGCCATTGAAGGGTGTCCAGGAATTGTTTGGTAATGACACAGATGGCTGCTCCTTTGTCTATGAGGATCTTTGCCTTTTGTCCTCTAATATCTCTATGTAGGTAGGTGCTGACATGTCTTTCAGCTGCTTGAACAGGGATGGGAACTAGTTCTTGCTGTGGGATTGGAACTCAGCCAGTGTTAGACCTGGTGGTTCTCAGCAATTTGTTTTGGACTCCAGCTGGTGTCAGTTGCAGGAACTGCAAGAGAGAGACTTCCATCTTGACCTCTTGGATCTTCTGCCAGGCTTCATTGTAGATATCTCTGGACATGGTCTTTTGGGTGTACTTTTTCTTGGGCTTTGGGGCAACAGGTTCTCATTCTTCTTGTTCTATTTCTTCATCTTCTGGTGATAACTCATTTGTCTCAGGGACAAAAAGTGAGGGGGTTTGGGGAGATATTTCTACTTGTTCTTATTTATGTTCTTCAACTTCCTCTTGAATGATTCTTCTGCTAATATTCCTGGATGGTCTTCCTACAGGTCTCTTCCTTTTCTCTGCTGAGTAGACTGTTTTTTGGGTGGTAACCTTGGTAGGGTACAGATCCAGATTACTGTAGTCTTCACTATTGCTTACTTCCTCGAAATCTTCAACAGGGTGGGCTTCAGTCTTCTTTACTGAGTGTCATTCCTTCAGTTTAATGATTCTGAGTCCCTTTGGTTACTTCTTTTGTTATTACATTTGGTAGCATAGTGTCCAAATTGTCTACAGTGGAAGCATTGGACTTGGGCTCTGTCTCAGACAGGGTACCTTCTTTCTTCTTGCTGGTAATTTCTGTTATCTCTTAGTGGATAACCTTGGCTCCTCTGTGGTGAATATCCTCTGTTGTCTTGGTAGTCTCAATTTTTGCATGTGGTAAGTTTTTCAATCTGTCTAATCAATTGGTCCAATTTGGAGCTGAGGTCTAAAATTTTGCTTCTGTCCTTTTTTCCTTCCTTGGCTGGCCTTCTTTCTTTGGATCTTTCTTGTCCTTGAAGGAGTCCTTGTAGGGCTTTGACCAGGATGTCTTCTTTATCTTCTTTCTTGTTATGATCACTCCAGGTAGTTTCTTGTCTGACATCAAAGAATCCTTGGGCTGCATCTACTGCTCTTTGGACCTTCTAATGCCTAGGGTGTGAACATGCTGAGCAATGTTTGGGAGAATTCCATTCATGAAGGTCATTGGACTGATAATGTCCTGGTTGGTGGCATTGAACTCGGCAGCATACATTCTCTTCTAGATTCTTGTGAAAAAGGCTCTGGGTGATTCTTTAAGATTCATCTTCATCTCTATGATGGATTCTTGAGCCTTATAGTGGGTTTTGTTTCCTGCATACATTTCAATGAGCCAGTGGACCATGGCCTTGTATTCTAGCTCATAAGACACTGCTGCTTATATCTGTCTCACCAGTTCTGAATCTGGGTTGTTTGCTGTTTGATAGAAAATTCCTCTGGCTGGTTCTCTGAGCTGAGTCTTGTAGATAGCAATTTTTCTTTCATCTGAGAGATTCTTCAAGGCTATAATTCCTTTAATTCCATTAAGGAATTCTCTGGGGTCTTCCTCCAGATATCCTGCAAAGGTTGGCAATGAGGTGGCCATTTTGTCATCATTTTCTTCTGATTTGGGTTTGGATTCTGATTCTGATTCTCTTTCTAAACTGTCACTGGAGATGGGGGTGCTTTGATATCTTGAGAATAGTGGTCTGGACCTTGGACAAAGTGGAATAAGCCTAGGTATTCTTGTAGAAGCTACTTTTAACTCTGCAAGGAGTTGTAGTAAGAGTTCTATTGGTGAGATTGATGGGACTGATATGGGGTTTCTGGCTGTAAGGTCTTGGGTTCATGTGATAAGATCTTCTAGTTCTTGTATAAGTTCTTTAAAATCTCTAGCAGGGCTGCCTATATTGTCTGGTTGATCTGGTTGGGGATTTCAGGCTATACTGTCTTCTGGTTGAGATTCTTCTAATGCTGGATAGTTGGTGAGTCTTGATGTGATTACTTCTCTTCCTGTCCAGATGCTGGTGATAACTGGTTCTCCTGTGATAGTAGAGATTAGTGTTGTATCAAATGTATCCAGTTTGACTGTGGGTTCTGGTGAGCTAAAAAGTCATATCGATTTGAAATATTCCCAGTTGAGCCCTCAAATATAATATGCCTGGCTCAATGGAGGCAAATTACAAGGTTGGGGGTTGATGTAGTTTAGCTTGAGCCCCCAGTTACTTTGTTAAAAGCAATAAAATGTTCTTAGTGTTTAGCAGTATAATAGTCAAGATCTGGATACTGTATGAGCAGTTTCTTTTTTGGGACAGATTCTTGAGTATAGCAGTGGTTTATATGAGTGGTTTCCTTCTTGGGTGGTGGTCAATTTATATGTAGCATGAGTGGGTTCCTTATTCAGGTCAACTGGGAATACTACAATTTTGTGTAGCAAGGTAATCTCCAAAAGTATGCGATTTCTGGTATGATGATCTCTTGTATAGCATAATGATCTTTATGTAGTGCAATGATCTCTATGTAGTACAACAATCTCTGTGTAGCATGATGATCTCCAAAAGTATGCAATTTCTGGTAGATAACTCAATTTGGCTTACTGGGAATAGAGGATGGTGTGGGTTCTTCCTGGGATAGTTTGCTGGGAATTATACTGGTAGTGAGTTCTTCTGTACCGGGCTCTTCTGGAAATAATACTTGGGTAGTGCAGATTCTTCTGAATCAGCAGCTTCAACTGAGAATACTATGGCATAGATTCTTCCTGAATTGGTGGCTTCAACTGAGAAATGGCAGTGAAGTTCTTCCTTGAACTTGGGCAGCAAATCTTCAGGCTTATCTGGCAAGTAAACCAAAAACAGACTCTTCTTATATCAGAAAGTGGACTGAAGTAGAAGAGAAGAGAACTAAGCTCACAACTTCTTGGCAGTAGCTCATTGGCAGGCATATCTCCTAAGTATTGCAATCTAATTCCTTTAAGATCAAGTGGCTTTTGGCAGGCATTTCTCCTAAATATACCAGATAATTAACTTTTGCTTTAGTTTGTATTCAACTTTTCAGACTGAGGTTTATTCACTCTCATCTCTGGAGCAATTTATACAAGTTGGTTGCTATCTGATTACTATCTAACTAACTATAGATTTGCTATTTATAGTATATTTGGGTATACAGCCACTGTCCAGCAGATAGCCACTGTCTAGAGGACAGCTGCTGTGTACATTATTCCCTTCTTTGGCTATCTAGTTATTTATATATTTCTCTGCAGTAATGGTTGCTGGTTACTTATGTAATGTTCACATCACCTGATTAGGTTTTGAGATTACTACATGTTTGTAGTTTGTCACAATATATATATTAGAACCTCTACTTTAATATCTATATCTCAGTAAGTATAATATCTGACACCAATCTCTTTATAAAGTAAAATCATTTTCAACTACTATATATATCTAAGCTAGAGTTATCTAAGCTATAGATAATAGAGATTAAGAATAGTGAGACTAATTATAATAATAATGAAAGATCCATCAAGAGTAAGAAAAAGCCAAATAATAAGCCCAGAAATAAGACTTATTCTAATTTAGAGATTTATTTAGATATATTAAAGATATTTTAATATAAAGACTATGTGAGCTATATTGAGATATATAAATATACATTTATTGTAACTTTTAGCTAGCCAAATATATATAATGAAGTAATAACTTTTTCTAATAATAAGAAATAGAAGTGAGTTATAGATAAAGAGTATAATTTACTCATCATGAATAGTATATGAGATCTGATTCTCTTCCAAACAATTGATAAACTATAGGATCATATTGAGTCTATAAAATCAAATACAAAAATAATAGATATATAGAATAGTATAAAGCTCAATTCATTACTAAGAGTTATTTACAAGAGTATAGTATTGACTATGATAAGACATTTTACTAATATTCAAGCTTACTTCACTGAGAATGCTTTTTATAGTTAGTATTATATACAATCTAAAAATTCATCAGATAGATATAAAGACAGCTTTTCTCAATAGTGATATAGATACAGAGCTATATATTCACTAGCTATAAGAATACAAGCAGAATGACAATCTTATATATAAACTATGCAAAGGATTATATGGTATCAATTAAGCAGTCTATTTGTAAAATAGAAAAATTAATAAATATCTCCTTGATAATGGCTTTACATATTGTAAAGTAGATAACTATATATATATTCAATGCTATACTAATAGGATAACATTTATAGACATATGGATAGATAATATAATCAATATAGATATAATATAATATAAATATAATATTAGTATAAATAATTTCAAACTCTTTTTCTATATAGTTTTTAAACTTTTAAATCTTATATCTCTTAAATATTATCACAGTTGATCCAAATTAGAAAGTATAATAAGAAGATAGATATTTGAGTAGATATCAAGATGATTATTCTTGCCAACAGTTAAATAAAGATGTAGTATTTTCCTGTTACAATTACTAGTCAACATTATGGTGATTTTCTGCACTTACTATTCCTTTACACCCTTTCTATCAAACCTCAATCGTACGTATCTTTTTCATCAAATCTGCGCTCGACCTCTCCCTCACCTCGGTATACCGTGCACCTCGAGCTGTCGTTGAGCGGCAAGCCGTTTTCGTCATAGTTTAACCCTTTTCGAGGAGTATTTTGAGTGAAACGAGGAAAAGAGGAGTGGATGGGAACCAAAAATTCGAGATTGAAACAGATCAAGCTGGAAGCATGATCCGAACATGAGTTCACAGAACGGCTAAATGTAATATTGCCGATGCCCGGCTTGGCACTTGGATTCGTATTGCTTTCTAGATGTTATTTCGCGTTGCGTCCTTCAATCGAATCGATGATACCCAAGATCGTTACTACACTCTCGCCGCCAATCCATATCTTTATCTGCTACACCATCCTAAGAATGTGGCCCGGCGTAGAACGTGAAGCACACCCGGATCGAGCGTGGGCCGTTTGCGGATCCTGCTGCGGTACATGAACTTGCGTGGCAGAGTGCGTCTACGCTCGAATTCGGCCTGCCAATGTCAAATGACCATATCCTAAAGCAACTCCTGCATAACCATAATAACCACTTCCCAAAAGATGCTACGACGTTGTATTACATTGAGTTCTCTTTTCGATAAAAGTTATGTAGCCGACGTAACTTTAATAATTATTTCGCAGGCGACTAACGTATAATGTTCGATTGAGGTGGTTTGCACGCGATATCTGCTCGTCCCATATCTCGTGGCCTTGAAAGGGACCCGGGAACAACCATTCATGCGGACGTTCCACCCGCAGACGTTGTCTAAGCAGTTACGTAAGGTTGGCGATGTTCCTAGTTGATCTTGGGGTATACGCTCACTCAGCCCATCCCCTGATCGGAACGAGTCTTCTGCAATTTAGGCACTAGGAAAACCCCGTCAAGTACACCACACGTGGTGAAGCTGGATTCAGAGTACAAGATGATGTAATATGCAGTATTATGTTGATTTTTTATCAACTTTGGAGCGATTAAACACCCAATTTAGTGCTCTCGGACTATTGAGATGTTCTCTGGCCGAGCCTCATAAACAAACCAATTAAATAACTGTGACTGTGTACCCATATCAAATGAGCGCCTTATCTGACTCGTTATAGTCGGATTCCTTGGGCTTGGAACAAATATTCTTACCCCACTACTGGTGCCGTATCGACGGACGGGTTAAGTCACATTTTTGATTGACGGAAGTTTTGTCTAGTTAGTCTCGTGGTGACTCGGAATATATATATATTTTTTTTGAGTGCTGGCCACGTCGTCAACAAACTGACCTGATTGGTTCCAATGCAGTCATGCGCATGGCCACAAAGTCATTTAGGAAAACGATCGGAGTAGTTCAACATTGCGGGGAATTGACTCGCAAACTGCACACCAATATTGTAGTTTTCACTGGATTTCGAACAGTAATATTAAGGATATGTAAATTAAATCGATTTAAATGCACGATAATTCGTATTTAAACAGCTTACTCGGGGAATTTACCCCGCGCGGTCAGTCACATAAACAAATAAACAATCTCGATTATTCAGCGTGTGAAATTGTCGAGGTTTGTCATATGTATGAAGGGTACACGTATGTCCGAATATTCAAAGCGAAATAAGCTCGTGCACCCGAAACTCCATTTCATTGAACTTGCTAAGAAATGAAAGGAAATGAAGAAGAAAGTATATTTTATGCCTCCGAAATCCAAGATTGTTGAAATCGTTCCAAAGATAGATAACGCAATAAACAATTTGAACTAGCTGATATGTAAGCGTATCTGCTTACCTACAAGCCATATTAATTAGCCATGTTATTATATATCTGACTAGTATGGGACAAATACTGCGCCTCGAAAGGCCAACAAAAGACCATGAACAATGCGAAAACTCTTTTGTCAGAGCCTAGGAATTATAAGATTGAGCGAAAAGCAAGGCCAAGCGACGATGACGGCTGCGGCTTCTGGCAAGGAATGGAAGCAACAGGTATATACCTAAGAAAAATAAGTAAAATGATAGTATGGAGGATAGATCCATCGTCAATCTTTAAATTATGGAGTTATTGAAGTCGAAGGCGAGGAGAATAGTTCTTCCCTCGCAGACGCACATTGCACGCGTGAGACAGAGTTGCAGCGGAGTGGCAGTGGAGTGGCCCCATGGCTCAAAATTCCGGCGGATGCGATCAGCTATGTCGGCGAATAAAGGCGGCGCTACACAAGGAAGCGTGCGAGAGCTTGCCCACCAAGGGAGGGGGAATTGGAACATCCTTGAACCAATGAATGACAATGTCGCCCCCGCCCGATGCATAGTTCTGCTTCCCTATCCTTGATGTCACTTTTTTAGGCATACGCCTGAGGGGTAGGTGGGACGGTCTTTCGGTTGCTACCTTCACATTTGACGTTCGAAGGATTATGAATGTCGGCATGCCTAAAATCGCCATACTGTGGGGCTGGGGAAGCATCTAGACCAGCTCGTATTGGGCGTCGAGATCCGCAGTGGGAAAATACCGTTGTGGTTAGTTGGCGTAAAATTATCAAACTCCGCATGCCGAACTGGTTGCCTTTTTTAATAAAAAAAAAAAAATGGTAATTGCCATAAGCAATCGCCCGCTCGTCACTTTATTGAGATCGGCATCGATTCGTCTGTGTCGGGATCCGGACATTGATCGTGGTGTTCCCATTCATTAACTTAGAGATATCCCCCCAACTTAAAGGTCATTAGATCACACACGCGACCCAATTCTTATACGGATTTTAAGAACAAAAAGGAAAGAAACCCTGAAAATCCCCAAGAAATCTGCTGAAGGTAAATGGCAGGACGTAAACGATATCTCAATTAAGTCTTCTGGCGACAAAAGCCATCTAGATGGTTATCTCATTTAGTTACCAGCCTTTACCATAGGAAATGTTCGTCAATACGATAGAGTCATAACAATTTCTGTACACAACTGCGTACGGTGGCGAGCAAAGTATGGCGATATTATTTACGTAGCGACATGACTGAGGAAGCTCAAAAATGGTTCGTACAGATCTTGGAAAGAATGTCAGTGTAATCGTACTTTTTGACCGCTGAAATATGGAGCGCCACTTGTCGATCCTGTCGTCTCTTGTCCAACCTTCCTGATATATCACAAGTTTGGGGATATCTTTTCGAGCTGGATTTCCTTATTAAGCTTAACATTTCCGTGAGAAAAGATAGGTTGCCGTGACCTATGGATTCCTGTGAGCAGCATTGGTTGATGTATGCAACGTTTGATATCATAGATTGGGTCACATACATAATACGATAGTGTGCACGCGCAACATTAACCCCTTTGGAATTGTTTGTTCTCCAAGCCATGGAATGGCAATGATCCCGCGCAGCCACCACTTAACAATATTGCAAGGTACATCGTAAAGTTTTACGTGCCATCAGATCTTCTCGGTCATCACACAGCAGCGCCGTGCGTGACATGGATAGCGAGTCACGTTCCTGATATAAGGGTGCCGAAAGGTGATATACCCCTCGAACCAAGTTCTGATTGTTTTGCAATTTGTGGCCGACCTACGACACCGATCTAAGACGGCAAACATCAAGCCACCCACTATTTATATGTCTGCTTAATCTTAACTTCTTTCGCGTCTAAATTTTTATCATGATCGGAAGTGTTCCCCCATGTTACAGTACAGCCCAAGAGTCCAGGTAACCCTCTCCAAAATATATACATCAAGTCCTCACGTTGTATAAAACCCGTAACACTCACATTATTGAAACTGACCAAATTCCACGTTAACAAGGTTAACAAGGCAAAACACCTGCACTCCCATATTTGATAACGGTGACAATGATTCTGTCTTCGGCAATTGCTCCGCGGCGGCAAGCAATCAAGCAGGCACATTGCAGTTGTCCCAAAACCTTTCGCCAGGCTTCGAAGATCCTCCGAGTTGTGCCGTCGGCGCATTGTTTCTATTTATGAACGAAGATCTTCCAAATTCTCCCGTCGACGCAGTGTCGCCATCTTGGTACGAATACTATCCGTCAGGCTTCGAAAACCCCCGGTATCCTCTTTCCAATGGGTTGAATCTGCCTGCATACGACCAGCACTCCTCAACGGGCACCGAAGGCTTTCAAAATCCTCCCGCCGACACACGTCAGCTTTCGTACGACCAATCCTATTCGCGAGAATTCGAAAACTTTCCGGTTGTTATCGATGCATTTCAGCCCTTTGCATACAACCAAAGCTCTTTTCCGGGCGTCGAAAATTTCCATTTTCTTCCGAATACGATTCAACTAGCCGCTGCCCGACAGATCAAGAGCAGCTTAGCCCAAACCGGGCAAAAGAAACGTGCCCGTGCAGACCGTACGGGCTGTACCGGGCAAGCCAATCCTTCCCTCCAGTGGGTTGTTGAAAATGGCCCGCCTAAGAGAATTCGGAGAGCGACGGTAGGTGGCCGCACGAAGCAATCGTGCGACCAGTGTCGCCGGAAGCATGGCAAATGCAATGGAAAACGACCCTCCTGTGGGCCGTGCGAAAAAGAGGGGTGGTGCTGCTCTTACACACAGAAACCGCATAAGAAAGTTAGGGAGGAGAGGGAGTAGTGGTAATGCGCAATCAGTAATGTCAGCATCGACAGTATGCCTCTGAAAACGCCTCCTCAATACTATGATAATCTTCCCAACCTTATGTCAGACATGTAATGTATGCAATGTAACCTATATTGATCTATAGTCGGTGTAGCCTGCTATTGCAATTTTTATGTTTAAATAATAAGGGCAAATAAAAGTACAGCTCATGTCAGTACCATTCATCTCAGGACGAAAGTGTTTTGATCTTCTGTATTATCCCGCGGGAGGAGTTCAAAACGATGAAGTCGCGCAAATTACCTGTATTGTGCTTAGCGGCGGCACATGGTCGATAATTACAGTATCCACGCTACTCTAACCTCTTGAAAGTTCACTAATTCGAAATCAGCCTCCCTCCCTTAGCAGCGTAATCAGGACCGCGAAGCACAATCCAGATTTAAACCCCACAAATCGTACAAAAATACGAGAGAAAAGGCATTAGCTTGCTGGAGAAATGAAGTGGATGCTGGGCGGGGAAGATGGTATTTGTGTTTCGCATTGCGGAAAAAGATTAATTTTTTAGGAAGATAGAGATATCATTTGTCATAATATAAAGAGGTGCTTCGGTCGCATTCATGGCATGCGAGGATACGAAAAGCCAATTAGAAGATGAAGCCCAATCCGTCAAATCGGGTCCAAGCGAATCTCCAAAGACGGAAATATCCCTGTGGATATTCTTAGCTCCAACGCCAACTATGAAATATTGTCAATAATAGGATATTACACGTTCATAAAACGTCGCTTCTAAGTGGAGTTACATCTTTAAATTAAAACTCCATATTTAGATGCATATGTCCTGAAGTCACGGCATCCAATGGAAAATCGAGGGAGGTGCCAGGAGTGTTTCGCCATAATAATAATAATAATAATAATAATAATAATACCTTATTTTGGTTATCAATAAAGCCCAGCTCACGGCTGTGTCTACCAACACTGAATTTTCTCCCCTTTGTTAGGAATTACCGGATTAATCGGGGAAGAATGAAGATTGCTTATATTGATTAAAATTATTGATGACGTAAGGATAATGACGCTTTTGTTGATGACGTCGCCACCAAAGTATAAGCCACAAATTACCAGTTTCAACACTCCCGCTCAACGAGATGTAACCCAAGTAACTGGCAAGAATGTAAGCAAAAAAAATGTCAGAAACCAACCAATTAACCTCTCTAAAGAAAAGTACTAATATTACTAGCTAAGTAGCTAATATTCTCTCTCTCTTTATTAATATCTATATTCTTATTATAAAATTCAATTACTCTATCTCATGGAAATTATCTAGATACTTTCAAATAAAAAGATATTATATAAATATATTATTCACTTTACTATAATCTAAAAAATATATACTCTATATAGTATATTATTATTAACTTATTATTAATTTATAATAATAATAAAATATTATCCCTTTGACTGTAGATAAGATTATCTTTTAAAATCATTTAGCAGACAAATTAAAGTTTGAAAAAAATGATTTTTTGAAAAAAAAAATTTCTGTTTCAATTTGTTTAAATTTTTTTTTTTTTTTTTTTTATAAAGTTTTTACCAAAGATAGAATTATTATTTTTTTTAAAAGCTATTATGATTTTAAAAGTTACAAATTTTTAAAATCTTGCCTCTAAATTTAGGTGCAAAACAGTCAAAGGGATATACTTATAGATAGTATGATGATTGATCCAAATTAGTAATATGAATCAGAGAAATATATATATATTTGATTGCAGTATCTGAATCTGATTTTCTAATTTATTATAGTATAGTCTTATAAATAACAAATGTTAAAGTATTCAGAGATATTAAAGTATTCACAGATATTAAAGATTTAACAAATATATATCAACAATTAATACTTATAAAGAATAACTTATAGAAAACATAGTCATAACTTAGCTACCTTATAGCTGGCAAACTTATATAAATATTTTCAGTATTTAGAGTAAATAAATCTCAGATCAAAAGAGTTTGAGCCTCACTCAGATAGTTTGATAATAAGATCAGATAGATACTACTTGTAACTCTAAGGAGTTAAGAAGAGTTATAGAAATCTGCTATATTTCTCCAATTATATATCTACTATATTACAATAGATAATTATTTACTTTATTATTCTAATTAACTCAATTATATATAATTATTCACAGATATATCTAAATACTTAATACTAATAATCTATAGATTAATATTAATAGAGTATTTATTAAGATTTCTTTTTTATAAACTAGAGAAATTATAATATATTCTATAAAAATATTTATTATTTAATTATTAATAATATTTTAAAACTCATTATTTTATTTTTAATATATTATTTTCTAATATAATAGTAGTTTTATATTAAATTATTAATTAATAGTTAATTATAATAAATTATTATATATATTTACAAACTATTAAAAATTTTAAGAATATAAAGAAAGTTATATACTATATATAATTAGCCATTCTGTATATTCTATAATTATTCAGATAGTATCTAAGATAGCTATCTACTTATATAAAATACTTATAAATAAACCTTAGACTAAAAAGTTCAAAAGTAAAAAATAAGTCTGTCTACTATACTTTGAGAGATATATATGCTTGCTAAGAGCTACTTTATTTTAAAGAAAAAGATTATAATACTTAGAAGAAATACTCATTCTAATATCATCACTAGGAGATTGTGAGCTTACTTTCTACTCTAGTCTACTTTCTAATATAAAGAATAAATCTAAATTTAAGATTTACTACTAATTTAAATAAAGAACTTTACTACTATTAGAATCTTACTATAAAGCCAGTTTAGTATAAGATATACCTTTATAGTAAAGCTAGTCTCTCAATATAATTTTATACAAATAAAGTAGTCTTTTATATAACTTTGTCAGTTAATAAGAGAATCTATATCATCTAAGTTATTATTCAAGAAGTCTACCAATTTAGGAGAATTAATACTATCTAAGTTATCTGAGTTTTTTGCTAATAAAGTTATATATCATTTTTAAAAAATCTACATTATCTAAGTTATCTGTCAAATTCACCAGTCTGCTATATATTTATAAAAAAATAGTACCAATTTACTATATTATATTCAAAATTATATTATTTTGAAAATAAGACTATTATGTAAAAATTATATAAGGAAACTACTTACACTATATAGAGATTGTTATCTAAAAATCTAACTATTATATAAAAATAACTACTACTTATTTGAAGAAATCACTATAATATCTAAGAACTCATCTCAAAAAGGAAATTAATTACTTAGTATTTAGATTTGTCTATTATATGACTAAATATCAAGGATATCAGAAATTATAAAATATTTTGTTAGTTTTTGACAAAATAACTAAAAACTTAAGGTAATCTATATAGTACTCTCAACCTTATCATTTATCTTCATTGAGCCAGTATATTACATTTGAGAGCTCAACTGGGAAGATTTTCTTTAAATATATATGACTTTTTAGCTTATAAGAACCCAATAGTTAAATTGAATAGATTTGATAATACCAATCTCTGTTAATATGAGTGAATGAGTTATTACTAATATTTAGATAGAAAGAGAAGTAATCATCTCAAGACTTACTAATTATTCAGTATTAGAAGAATCTCAACTAGAAGTTAGTATGATACAAAATTCTTAACTAGTATCAATAAACTTATCACCAGGAGACCTGACTTAATCAGATCAATCAGATCAATTAGATCAACTAAGCAATATAGATAGCTCTATCAGAAACTTTAACAAGCTTATATACAATCTTAGTTTCTCCCAGAAGCTCTATTAGTCTTCTCTATTAAACTACTATCAGAATTAATAATTACAAAATCAGAAGAATCAAGAATAGCTCCTTCAATAATATCCAGACCTACTATATCTCACTTAAGATCAATAATACTATCTTCAGGATACTTAAGTATTCTAAGCTCTAGCAACAACTCTAGAAGTGAATTAGAACTAGAATTTAAACCAGAATCTGAACTAGAAGATAGTAATGATAAAATAGTCACCTCAATATAATTTTTTACAGAATATCCCAAAAAAAGACTCAAGAGAATTTCTTGATGAAATTGAAGAAATTATAGCTTTAAAAAATCTCTCTACTCAGAAATAAGTTATCATCTATAAGACCCAACTTAGAGAACTAGCTAAGGGAATTTTCAACTATATAGCAAGTAATACATATTCAGATCTTAGAACAGTCATTTATATAGTACTATATTAAGAAGAAGAATCAGATACTATAATCTACTGGCTTATTGAAAAATATACAGAAAATGAAATCTACTATAAGACTTAAGAATCTATTATAAAGATGAAAATAAATCTCAAAAAATCACTCAGAGTATTCTTTACTAAGATTTAGAAAAGAATATATATAACTAGATTCAATATTACTAATTAAGATATATAGGTTTAATGAAATTTATAAATAGAATTTCTCCAAACTTTACCAAGTATGTCTGTATCCTAGATATCAGAAAGCCTAAAGAATACATAGAGATAGCTCAAAGATTTTTCAATATCAGATAAGAAACTACCTAGAGTAAGTATAATATAAAGGATGATAAGGAAGACCTCTAGGTCAAGACTCTATAAGAATTCCTCCAAGAATATAGAAAATCAGAAGAAGAAAAGTCAGCCAAGAAGTAAAAGAAAGAGAAATGAAATCCAAGATCTCAACTCTAAGTTAGACTGATTAATTGGGCAAATTAAAAAAAACTCACTATATATAAAAATCAGAGCTATCTATAGGACAATAAAGAGTATATATTATAAAAGATCCAAGATTACCAACTTAGAGATAACAGAAGCTATTATTTATAAAAAAAAAAAAGTCTAAGTTTAATATTTTACTATAGATAGTTTGGATACTATGCTACAGAATATGATAATAGAAGAAGTAACCAACTTAGAACCACTAAATCAAAAGAATAAAACCCAGTACAAGAAGACTAAAGCTCACTCTGTCAAAGACTTTGAAGAAGAAAGTAATAGTAAAGACTATAGTAACTTAGATCTATATATATCTAACCAAGGTCATTATCAGAAAAATAGTCTACTTAGCTGAGACCACTAGAAAGACCATCCAAAAACACTAGTAGAAGAATTATCTAAGAAGAAGATAAAGAAGATAAAGGAGAAGAAGAGATATCTCTCTAGTCTTTTTTATCTTTTATTCTTAAAACAAATAAACTACTACCAGAGGATAAAGAAATAGAGTAAGAAGTACAAGAGAGTATTGTTCTAAAGTCTAAGAAGAAGTATACCCTGAAACTATACTTAGAAATATCTATAATAAAGTCTGATAAAATATTTAAAAAGTTATGATAGAAGTCTCTCTTCTATAGCTCCTACAACTAATACTTACTGGAGTTTAAAATAAACTATTGAGAACCACTAGGTCCAGCATTGGTCAAGTCCCAATTCTATAATAGAAATTAGTCCCAACTACTATCCAGATATAGAAAAATATATTAGTATATATTAATATAGAGATATTACTCTTGAACACATTCAGTTTCCTATTTCAAGAGCTATTATTATTAAAGCTATCACTTATGATATAATCCTTAACACTAACTAGATAAAAGAAATGAATACAATTATTGATATTAATCAATAAGTACTCAAATTTGACTATAGAGAAAAGAAGTATAGAATTAAGATAACTAGCTATGAGTAATTGAAAAAGAAGAAGAATATTACTATATAGGAAAAATATACTAGTAGTGACAAATCTACTATAGAGAAAGAAGAAGAATCTAAAGATAAAAATAATTCTAGACTTAATCCACAAATCAATCTAGTAGATAACAGACCAGAAGATAATATATAGATCAAAGATACTATCTTTATTATAATCAGAGCTACTTGTAGATTGAGCCAGAGGATGCTCCATATATCTCAAAAGATACAAGTGCTCTTAACATTTCACTAAGATTATTAGAATAAGGAATTTATCTTATAGAGCCTGTCTTGGGTATAGAAAAAGAAAGAAGAAATATAACTACCCTCTAAAGATACTTATAACTAAAGCTGCAGAAGTATAAGTAATCTGGGATCAAGAAATATCTGATAAAGAAACCCATGAATAAGAAGTTTCCAAACAGGAGAAACTCTCTAAACTTATCTTCTAAAATAATCTTCACTAGATACTATCAGAATATAATAACTTCTAGAATATTAAAGAAGAACTAAATATAGTTACCATTGTCTAAAGATAAGAAATATACCAGAAGAGAGTCTTTTAGCTAGGAATATATCAGCATCAAAAGGTCTTCCACTCTCCCCAGAACTATTGCTATCAGTATCACCTATTAGATCAATAAGAAAGATAGAGACACTATAGATTAAGATCTCTAATCATAATTACACCAATAACTATCTTTTAAGAAATTACTACAATGTTAAAATAATAAGTCAATAGATAAGATCACTTTACCTAAATAGATATACAGCTCTTAGCCACTTATTCTCTAACTTATAATAGAGATAAATACTAATTCTCAAGACAACAAGAAGTCAATAACTAAAACTATATTTTTGAGCAATAGAATATTATAATTATGAAAACACAAAATTATATTGCCAATACTATTTATTTTAGAAGATTTATTTTGGCCAAAACATTACTATATATACTAAAAAAAGAAGCCAAATCTCTAACAAAAGCTTATTAGGAGAATATGAGATATGACCTTTATAGCCTTAGAGATAAAGCCTAGAAGAACAATGATACTTAGCAGTAGACTTACTATATAGCCTCAAAGGAACTTAAATTCAACTGACCTTCAGATCTGAACTTACTAGATAAGAAATAATTATAAAAGAAGGAATAATAGACCCTAAATATATAGGTAAAATCAAAATCATCATCAATAATAGTAGTATAGAATAGAACTAAATCTATAAGAACAAAAGATCACTTAAGTATCTTTATAAAGATCAAGACTCCAAACTATAAGAGGTTCCTAAACTAACTCAAGATATAAGATAAACTAAAGAATTTGGAAGCTCAGATAAGAAAGAAGTATACCTCCTCTAGGTTAACTACTTTAAGAAGAATACCTTTTAATAAGTATATTACCAATTAGTCAAACTATGTAAAAACCTCATCTTAGAACTAGAAGAGCAGACTATCTTCAAAATCTTTATACTATCTGATCTTAAAACCTCTTCTTTAAACCCAATGAGGATATCAAGAACCTGAATATAGAAGGACATATGTTTTCTGATAAGATGAATTATATATACTCTCAAGCAATCAACCAAAGTTACAAAAGTCTCATTTTACTAAAAGAAATCATCATAAGCTATCTGATATCCTATCTTAATTAGATATATAGAGTAGTTTATAAACTAACCCTATTGAAAAACAGCAGAAGGTTCTAAAAGAAAGAAAAAGCCTTTCTGTTATCTAGGAGAGAGTAAAGCCTTTCACTAATATTGAAGAAAAATTGATATCTCAGCAACAACAGCAATTAGTGAAACTCTTTTATAAATATGGTATACCATTAGAGTCAAATTATGGATCAATAAGAAATTTGATAAAAAAAAATAGATTGATGATAAAAATTTGATCAAAAAAAATTGAATTGATAAATTTTGATCAAAAAAATTAGATTAATGACAAAAATTTGACCAAAAAAAATTAGATTGACAACCAAAAAAACAATTAAGCTTATATCACTCATATAAGCTTATACTACTTACTTAAGCTTAAGTCACCTATATGCAATATAAGTCATACAAGCCATATAAGATATGCAAACTATATAAGCTATATAAGCTATACAAGCTGTATAAGCCATACAAGTTATATAAACTATACAAACTATGAAAGCTATATAAGCTGAGTAATCTGTGAGCCAACACAAACCATATAAGCTATATAAACTATATAAGCTGAGGTATACTATACAAACTGGATCAAATATAGAACTTCTTTTATATAGCTTCTGAAATTATGCAAAATGCTTAAAATATATTGAACTTGTGAAATAATGTTGATTATTCTGAATTTGATCTCTACTTTTTTTGATCAGATTAGCTTACAAATAATCTCAATTGCCTTGTAACTCTATTATCTAATTCATGGATCCAGAGCAATCTTAACTTAGTCTATTTACTACTTCTTAAAATCCATACTTATATTAATATAGATGAAATTACACTATTACCTATTTAACCATAAGTTATTCAGAGTGAACAAAGTAGATATCTAGGCTATTTTATCAGTAAGGAGATTCTTATTGCCAATATAGAAGAGTATCTAACAAATTTGGATATTACTCAACTCTTTGATATCTTAGAATTAACTATCAAGAGATAATTACATGATTATGGAATCTATAGACAATAGATAGATATTTCTGATATTGATTTAAAGAATATAATAAGGTATCTTAAGCAGATAACAGATGCTTATAGTGGAGAGCAAATACTAACTAGAGTATTGTGAAGCTAAGAAATACATATTCCTCAATATTAAATTCAAAGAGCCTTACAAGTGATTGATCCTATTAGTGTCTTTATATAATGGACTAAGAGTATTCAGTGATAAGTCTATTGGATTGAGTGACTAAACTCTCTCTAGTATATTGATAGATATCATAGATTAGATAGATAAGAGATAGTTATATATAGAGGTATTGATTGTAAGACTCAGGCAATTATATTTCTTATATTAAATAATAATAATCAGAAAGAAACAATAATGAAAGCATTTTTACAAGAAATCCAATCTTGGGGTTGTTCTAGTTGAGTCCAAGGTAATAAGAAAGATGAGAATTATGCTGTCTATAAGTTTATATTATAAATAAGAGAAATTGGCCATAGCAGTTTTATTACTGGAAAATCTATACATAATCAATAAATTGAATAACTTTGATAAGATATATGGAGTCATATATTGAGAATATTTTATGAGATAAGTTATATATATATATATATATATTTAAATAATATTATATAATATATTTTCTAACTTTAAATCTATTACTATTTTTAAGATTTTTTATAAGCTTGAGCATCAGGGATTCTTAGATATTAACAATCCAGTCCATATATGATATCTTTACTTTATATATATTTCTCAAATTTAAGCAGTTCCCTTATTATTTATAGAGGGTTGGAATCAACATCCTATTATAATAGAGAATAATAGAATTCTATCATTCTTAGCATAGCTAATGTTGAGCAACAGGATCGATTTGATGCTCATAAAGATGACCAGTATATTATCAATATACTTGGAGAAATATATGAAGACTTTGGAATTAACTGAGAGGACCTAGTTGATATAGGTGATAAATCTAAAGAAATAGAGTCTCTTCAAGACATTAGTCTTTCAAATGAATAGAAAATATAGTTACAAATACAGATCAATCCATTGACAGTATCTAATCTTTAGTAAATGAATATATATATTTAAGTAATTGAGATTATATTTTAACTACTTTATATATAATTAATACTAATATGTATTTATATCTTGAATGTAGTTTAGTCTTTATATTGATTTTACTATAATTTCAAATTCTCTATAAATATAAATATGAGTGATTAAAATATAGAAAGAATATACAAATTGATGATATATACCATCACCTGGGAGGTGTGAAAGGGTCTTTATCATATAATATATTTAAGAGTATTATAAAAGCTAATATTGCAATTCTCCTTCTTTTGGACCTATCTGTCTAGAAAGAAGGAAGAAGGAGGAGTAGGAGGAGAGTATTGAATCTGTTATAATCTGCTCTACATATCTATATAAGCCATACCAATTTCTGATTCCAACATCACCTACAACTAATATACCTTTTTCTTGGTCTGACCAACCTCTTAATTATAAGGCTCTAGTATATCACAAAAATTATATAGTATATCTGATATATACTTTAGTACTATTCTAGAGTTTGTACAGATGCTTTATATATATATATCACTATTATAGATAATCACTAAATATTTAAAAATATATATTACAACTATAAGAATATTAATAGTAGACTGCAAAATATAGAAAATCAGAATATAGTAAGTTATCAGATTACTGTAGGTCTTCAGAATATAGTGGGTTGTCAGAATATGATAAGTCTTTGGAACTCAGTAGAGTAGAGGCCTATTAATATATAATATAATAATAGTATTAGAGAGGAAGATAGCATTATTCAGTGAGTTACAGAAATGTTCACCAGCCAAATAATAAATAGAATGGTCATAAGGCTTCAATCACAGAGACATTCACTAACTAGATAATAAAATGAAATAAATAAAAAGGTTATAAGGCTTCAGTCACAGAGATATTTGCTAACCAGATAATAAAATAAATAAAATAGTTATCAAGTTTCAGTTATAGAGATATTCACTGACCAAATAATAAAATAAAATAAAATAAATAGAATGGTTATAAGACTTCAGTCACAGAGACATTTGCCAACCAGATAATAAAATAAAATAAAATAAATAAAATAGTCATATAAGGCTTCAGTCACAGAGACATTCACTGACCAGATAATAAAAATAGAATAGTCATAAGGGGGCAGCTTATCTGTGGGGGCCGTGGAAGGAACTGGAAAAGTGGCAGGTGGTGTGCGAGGAGCACCGGGCAGCAATGGAGATAGTGGATGGTGAGGACTGTGCGGAATTGTTGGCAGCTCTGGACAAACAGCAAAATGTGGAGGATGAGATTGCAGCGGAAAGGAACCTGGATCTGGCTGGAGAGGAAGTGAGCATGGAATTATAGATGTGGAAATCAACACTATTAAATATCTAGCTATGAATAGTATAACCAACATTTTTTCTTTGAACATCAATGGGCTTAGGGGGACTGGGAGGCGACATATGATTTTTGGATGGCTGAAGAAGCTGGAGGCAGATCTCTTCTTACTTCAAGATGTATGGTGTGAGGGAGAGGAAGATGGACTGGAATGGACAAGAGAGTGGGGGGGGGAGACAGTTTGGCAGGGTAAAGTTGGAATACTGGTTAGGAAGGGGAAAGGGGACATTGCGGACATTGGACATTGGGGTAGTAGGTTAGTGTGGTGGACATGGAGGAGGCCTGGATAGAACTCAATTGTGGTGGGATCTTGCTACTGCCCAGCTGAGAGGGGGTCCTGAATGGCATGGATTAGAGATCTGCAGGATTCTGGACTCTTGGTTGAGGCTGGAGTGGATTGTCTGGGGGGAGATTTTAATATAGTCCGGGAGAGTAGGCTGGACAGAACTGATGGGGGACAGGGTATGGTGGGAAGGAGTGGGGGATTGGAGGACTGGGAAGAGGTGGAAAGACTCAGCTCTCTAATGGATGCCATGCGACTTCAGGATGGGGATCGATGTCTGTATACTCACTGGATGGGAGGACTTAGTACTAGGATTGATTGGATTCTGACTACTGAGTGTTGGGGCAATATAGTTTGGGAGATGATGGAGGTCGAGTGGTGCCCTTGGTCAGATCACTGGGGTATTCAGAGAGGGGGGAGGTTTGGAGTGAGCAGAGAGGGGCCAGGACATTGGCATCTGAACTCTTTGCTGCTGGGTGAGGTGGACCTGTGGAATGCATAGGTGGTTGAGGTACAATCCAAGGTTAATAGTTGGAGGTGAGCCAGGATGAGGATTGGTAATAGGTGGCGTAGACTAAAATCCAAAGCTCAGAGATACTGGGGGGAAGTGGGGAGGGAGCGAGGTGCTCAGTGGAGGCGACAAGTCTGGTGGGCTTCTAGGAGACTAGAAAGACTACTTTTGAATTGGGCTAGACTACTGGAGGAGGAGGAGGTTTTGGACTGGAAGGCTAAGTGAGCTAAGCTGGAAGTGGTGGAGCTGCAGGATTTGTTGAGGAAGGAGGAAGCAATGCAGGCTCAGGCTATGGCGGTGAGGCTGCAGTGGCAGGGATTGGAAGAAGGAGAGAGGCCCACAAAGTTTTTATCCCATCTCCTTCATGCTAGGGGAGCAAGACACCAGTGGGAGGGAGTCCTTACTGATGAAGGGGAGATGGTATTAGGTGTGCAGGGGATCCTTGGCCAGCTGAGCACCCACTGGAGTAACCTATGGAGTGAAGAGGAGGGAGGGGAGGTAGTGCAGGACATTGAGTGGCATCTGGAAGAGTGGCACCCAGATCCTGCAGCAGAATTGGGGGATCTTGGCCGACCGGTTTTGGGAGAGAAGATCCTTCGAGTGCTGGCATCTGCAACTCTGGGGACAGTGCCTGGGGAGGATGGTTTGCCTTGGGACTTTTGGAAACATATGGCATCTGTAGTGGAGGTTCTGGAGGAGATGTCGCTGATGTGTGATGAGGTTATTAGTACTGGAGAGTGGATTGGAGGGCAGCAGTTGGGGCTGGTATCTCTGCTGTACAAGGACAAAGGGCGTAGGGAGGACTGGAAGAACTGGAGGCCAATTATACTGCTGGATATGGACCACAAGCTGGTCACCAAAATCCTGGTGGCAAGGCTATAGGGTGTGGCCCAACAGGTGCTAGGGAAGGAGCAGCGAGGCTTTGTGGGGGGCTGACTGATCCAAGATAGCATGGCATGGGTTCACAGGGTCATTGAAGGTACTAGGGTGGCAGGGGTGAATGGCCGCTTGGTCTTCCTGGACCAGGAGAAGGCCTATGATAGGGTCTGGAGAGTTTGGTTAGAGAAGGTACTGGAGTGCATTGGGATTCCAGTTGGTGTATACTGGACACTTATTGGATTACTGGAAGGGAGTAGGGCCGCAATTCTGGTGAATGGACACAGGGGGACTTCTTTCCCCTTGGGGAGGGGAGTGCCTCAGAGGGATCTGCTATCACCTATCCTTTATGTCTTCGCCCTGGAGCCATTGTTGGATAGGATCTGGAGGAGAGTTGGGGGACTGAACATCTTGGGCATCAACTGGAAGGTGGGGGCCTTTGCTGATGATATGGTGGTTGGGTTGGGCTTGGTGGCAGATGTGGCTATACTCAAGGAGATGGTTGAGTAGTATGAGCGATGCTCTGGGGCAAAACTCAACTGGCACAAGTGTGAGACAATGGTCCTAGGGGAAGGAGTCATAGGTGGGGACATCATTGGAACAATTGTCCCAGCTAGAGAGGTGGTATAGTACTTGGGTATCTATTTCTCAGTATATGGCTCTTTACTTCCCAAAGAGTGGTGGGAGTGCAGGCTGATAGAATGGGGGAAAGCACTGACGAGCTGGGGTGGTATAGACAGGTGTCACTTGCAGAAAGGGTAACTGTTCTGAATGTGTATTGGATGCCAAAGCTTTGGTATCTGGGCTACCATTTAGACTTTCCTAAGTGGGTGGTTAAGAAGCTTCTCAAGATGGCCCATTCTTGGCTCTGGGCTAGACACTGGAGTCAGATTGGTTGGGAGGTACTAGCACTACCTGTGGAGCACAGAGGACTTGGCCTGATGGACCTATCCAAGAGGCTACTCTGCTTGTGGGCTTGGTGGATGAAGAGGGCCAGTGAGTTGAGAGGAGGTGAATGGGTGCCCCTTATGCAGTATTTGTGGGAGGCGAGGGTGTCGCCACGGGGTGGCTCAGGGGATCTACTGTCCTTGGTGACCCTAGATGGTAGCCAGAGGATGAGATACAAAGGATTCTGGTGGGGAGTAGTAGATGGAGCCCATCACATTGGGATCTGTTAGCAAGGAACTGAAGGGGATGAGGACTGGAGTCCAGAGATGTGGAGGTGGGACAGGCTCTTGTTGGGAGGGAATCTGGTCGAGGACTTCTGCTTAGAGGAGGGTATGGAGTGCCTTCAGGGTCTGGGGCAGGATCTTTGGCCGGAGACCTGACAAGGAGCTGGGATTGGGGAGAGATGGGACTGGGCAGGTGTCTGGTCTTGGTGCAAGGTTGTGGTGAGGTGGCTCCTGCCAAAACTCTGGGTAGCATGGTGGAGGATGTTGTGTCGAAATGTGATGCTAAACTTTAGGGCAGGAAATCTAGTGAATGGCAGGTTTTTTGATTGTGAGGAGTGTTATAATATAGGGCAGGAGAGAGGGGTAGTGCAGACTCCTGAACATTGGCTGGGGGAGTGTGAGAGTATGGAGAATTTCTGGAAGGTAGTTGGGGAGAGGTTGGGAGTATCAGCGCCTGACCCTGAGTTGGGTGGGCAATGGGCAGCACTGCAGTCGAGGCTGGTGGGGGGGGTGGGGAATGAGTGGCTAACAGTTGGTTGGGCTATCGCAATATGGGTGGGGCTCGCAGAACACTGGCAGAGTACCTTTGAGGAGGGCCCCAAGAGGCCAGTAGGACTGAGGGTAGGGAGATGGGAGGAGCTGATGCTTGAGCTCTTCAAGGCTTGGTGGATTGGTTGGAGCCCCAAGGGGGGGGGATGCAAGGGACTAGTAAGGAGGATTGTGGCGAAGAGTGGTGGTAGAGTTGTGGTGACGGTGGATGGGGTATCATTTGTAAGAACTAGGGAGGGGGGG
>RBNI01001042.1:0-24824 GCA_003990745.1 Jimgerdemannia flammicorona | reverse complement strand
CCTGTCTTTGAAGAGGAAGCCCAAGAACTCCAAGACCCTGCCCCTGAAGAAACCCCCTCTGACACTGAAACTGACGAGTTTTCAGAAGAAGAAGAGGAGCAACAGAGAGTCTACCAGTCCTCTGTCCACATTCAAGCTGTTCAAGGGTTGGAGAATGTTGTTGAAGATGACTGGCCACTTTTCTACCCCCTCACCTCTTGGCCAGCGCTTCCCCCTTTTGAGAAGAGGTATAATGAAGAAGAAATCTTAACCCAGCAAGATTTGCCCGCTGCAGACGAAGGGTACTATTTCCTCTAGAAAGACTGACCCATCAACCGTGAGAATTGTGCTGCCTTCACATCAGCATTTTGTCAGCAAGTCCGAATCCAGCGTTGCTACCCAGCACAACCATTTCCAGCATTGCTATCCAGTACCACCATTTTTAGCGTTTTGTCAGCAAGTCCGAATCCAGCGTTGCTACCCTCTACAACCGTTTCTGGCAACAATCAGCACTCCTGTCTGCTCATCCGAATCCAGCGTTGCTATCCCCTACAACCCAATCCGTAGTAAACAATAGCCTGCACCTCGCATCATGCAAGCCAATAGCATAGCAAAGTTTGCCACAATGTAGTATACCTTAGCCTTAGTCGTGCCCCCCCCCATAGCTAGCAAACTTGTATAAATAACCCATATCCTTAGAGTGAATAAAGCCTCAGTCAGTTTGTATTTAAAAAGTAAAAAGGATTACAAAGAAACCACTGCCTCCAAGAGACTGGATAAATTCTGAGAACAAGATAACAACCTAGAGCAATGGATCACTCGGAAGTTTGAGTTAAAGAATTTTCTCTTGCCACAGAAAGAAAATGTTACCTGACCACTGCCATTCGACCGCCATTCAAGACCACGACTGCCGCGCATTCAGACCGCCATTCGAGATTCAAGACCTGGAAACCCAAGGATACCCAGCCAAAGGATACTAGACCGCCAAAGACCGACCCGCCAGCCTACATGAATGACTGCCCAGAACCTTTCAAGTTAACAAGTCAAGACAGACGAGCGAGCCATCAACCTCTGTTTTCTGACCTACTGCGCCATGAACCGTTTAAAGTCAAGACCGTCACCGAGTTTGCCACCAAGTTAATCACCACTAGGAAACTTAGCCAGCATAATCGCCACCCTTATCTACTAAGCAATTGAGCCACCACCATTGAACAATCGAAGTCCCGCTATTATCAATTACCGCATGAATCGAACGAACCGATCACGTGACTATCGACCTGCAACCATCGTAAATGCACTCATATCCATCGCGCGCTTCACCGAGTGGTACCTTGAGCTATGCCTGAATAGCATCGGAAGATAAAAGGATACAAACCCGACGCCACAACATATATATACTCAGATAATTCTATCTCCTTACTATAGTTCACCATTTGACCAGATTTGAAAGTGGTATTATTGGGTCCAAGAAATACTGGTCCCCTGTATATGCTAACAGCATCAATGTTATTTGTCATGTTTTTCAGCAGAGTCTCCTTGCTTGTTAGTAGTCAGCAACTGGCTGCTAATCATACTGTCAAATGGAGTTCTAGTGGTAATGTTTGCATTATTACTTTGAGATGATATGTCTAGTTATATGGGATATAGTAAGTTGTACTATATGGACCAAACTAGATTGCTCTCATAGATCTTGTGATAACTTACTTGACTTTGTTTTGAGTGATCAGGTTGTGAGTGGTAATTTCAATTATTCTGATTATTCAAATTTGACTGCTGTCTGCATGACTGCTGTGCCTTCCTTTCAGCCTTTCAGACTATTATCTGGTATTGTATATAACTTGTCATTACAATGGCATAACCAATCCATGTCACAGAGTTAAAACCTCATCACCATATGCAAACAGGTATTCACCTTCTATGCCAAAAATGCTTACTTAATAGCTTGTTTGAAGGTCTGATGAAACTCAGCAATCAATTTCATCAGTCAGAAAGTGAGAGAGTACTAAAATATTAGACAAAAGATCTCTTAGGCTGAAAAATATGTAAGTATTCAATACTAAAATACAAAGAGGAAATATGTAGATCCAAGTAGTTCATTCAATCATCAGTATACTAAAAAATTTTAATTATTAATGTAAACCTATTCCAAAACTGTAAATAAAATTAAAATTATTTTATTTCTTTAAATCATTTAACTATTATATAAAAATTAATAAGTATTATATATATATATATATTTCTACAAGTACTTGAGTACTTTATTATCTATTCTAGACTATGTATAGTAAAATGTTCTCATACCATAGTAGCAGCTAGTAGCTCAGAAGAATCAGATACAGAGAGTTCTGGAACTCCCAACTTGCTCCTCTCTGCTCCTTATCTCCTTTGCTACTCAGATAATCTATCTTACCCTAGCCTACCACTGCACTCCTCTCACTCTCAATACTAGCTTATCTTGGCTCTTAAGTTTCTTAAGAGATATATTTATTAGAGATTTTCTAACACTATTTCTTTAGACTCATGTGTAATGGACATAGAGGGGTATCATTTTCCCTGGGTAGGGGTGTACTCCAGGGGGACCCACTGTCCCCCATTCTATATATGCTTTCCCTGGAGCCCCTAATGGACAGGATCAGGCAGAAGATAGTGGGGCTCTCTGTCTTTGGAATTGGGTAGAAAGTAGGGGCCTTTGCCAATTATATAGTAGTTGGCCTGGGGTCTATTGCTGATGTCAAGGAGCTTAAGGAGACAGTGGAGTGATATGAGGAGAATTCTGAGGCTAAACTCAACTGGCATAAGTATGAAACAATGGTGTTGGGCAATGGCCTGGTGGGAGGAGATGTTATCAGAACAATTGTCCCTATAGGTGAGGCAGTGCAGTACTTGGGTATCTATTTGTTAGTTTATGGGTTGGTACTACCTAGACATTGGTGGGAGCAGAGGGTTGGAATCTGGGGAGAGGCCCTGCAGAGCTGAGGGGGTCACCACTTGTCTCTAGCGGGGTGTGTTCTGATTTTGAATGTCTATTGGCTGCTGAAGTTGTAATATCTGGCTTATTATCTGGACTTTCTAGCCTGGATAGTAAAGCGATTACTGAAGCTGGCCAAGGGGTGGATCTGGGCTGGAAGAAGGAGCCAGGTCAGTTGGGAGGTCTTATCTCTACCAGTGGCAAGAGGTGGACTCAGGCTGGTCAACTTTCCGAAAAGGTTACACTGCTTGAGAGCATGGTGGTTAAAGAGGGCAGTAGAGCTGAGAGGAGTTGGTTAGGTCCCCCTATTGCAGAAGGTCTGAGAGATGAGGTCCTTGCTAAGAGGCTTGACAGGAGATCTTCTATCATTGGTTGGGCTTTGAAATACTATGCAACTGTAGTATAAATGCTTCTGGTGGTGAGTATTGGAGGGGGCACACCACATTGGAATTTATTGGCAGAGGAATAAAGGAGAGGTAGCTTGGGGCCCAGCAATGTGGTGATGGGACTGAGTGCTGCTGGGAGATATTCTCTTAATTGAGTTTGACATTGGTGATGGGATAGACAGCCAGAGGGAACATGGCCAGGATCTGTGGCCTAGCAGATGGTAAGGAGTGGATATCGGCAAAGATTGGAACTGGAATGGTATGTGGGCCTGGAGTGCTGAGATGAGGAGGTGGATGCCGCTGAAGTACTGGGTGGTCTGGTGGCAAATGTTGAGGAGGAATATAATGCTCAATTTCTGCTTGGACTACCTTATTGAGGGGGGTTTTGACTGTGAGGAGTACCACAATATAGAGCAGGAAGAGGGATATATGCAGATGCCTAAACATTGGCTAGGAGAGTGTGATATACTTATTGACTTCTGGTGAGCTATTGGGGATCATTTGGAGGTAGTGTATAGAGGAGGAGGCACATGGGGTCAGTGGGAGGACCTGAGGGATAGACTGGTGGGGGGGGTGAAGAAGGAGTGGCTTACCTTAGGCTGGGTTTTGGTACTATGGGTGGGGATGGCCAGTCACTGGTTTTTTGTTTTTGAAGAGAGGAGATTGAGCTTGGGGGACTGGGTGCTATATTGGCGCAGCCTTATGGAAGATGCCTTGATAGGCTGGCAGTTTGGTTGGGGGTTGCAGGGTGGGTGAAGGTGCCACTTAGTGGAGAGGATCTATAGGCAGAGTAGAGGGAGGGTGGTAGTAGTGGGTGAGAAGGTGGTCTTTATTTGTAATAATGCAGGAAGAGACTCCCCTATAGGGATCGGGTAGTGGGAGGAATTACTATAAATTTATTAATAGATTGGTAATAAATGGCAGAGTCCATATAACTATAAAAAAAAAAAAAAAAAAACACTATTTCTTTAGGCTGATCTAGTCTATCTTCTATTTCATTTTATTTTACTTTCTAACTTCTTTATTAATATTATTAGAAATTTATCTTTTATTATAAGTAGATAATTTACATCTTCTAAATATTTTATTAATTATTGCTCTAATCTTATAAAGCTATATACTAATTGCTAATAAGAATATTATAGATAGTTGTATTAATTATAAATATATTTACTGAAATAATTATTTCTCTAAACTTAATAAAAATATCTTTGATCTTTTTACAAATATAGCTTTTAACTTATTGGTTATATTAAATATCACTTTTGTAACTTCTTTGATTTCAAAACTAGGTAGTCTATAGCCTTGTTATTGAGGAGATATTCTCTACTCTTATATTAATAAATTATTTTAAAGATTCCTTCTTTAATTTAGTAAGTAATATAGATAAAGATTTTATAATTATCTTTACTTTCTTTACTAGAGTCTTTTAAGTATTATTTGCTTTTACTATCTTTCGGTCTTAGTTCTTAGCAGTATGATAAGTCAGTAGAGAAATATACCAAGTTACCATCCAAATTAGTTACTCTAATTAACTATATATTATATTAGATACACTATACTACTAGGATAGCCTGACTGTACCAACTTATATAAATAACCCAGATAGTCAAATAAGGATATAAAGTATTCCTAGCTAGTATATTGTATCAGAATTTGAAGTTCATATTCCTAATAGAAATAGCCAAACATTACCAGAAATAGCAATCTATAATTAGCTATATAGTAACTATATAATAACTACAAATATATAAAATAACTCAGAGATTTAAGTGAATAAATCTCAGTCTGAAAAGTTCTAAAGCAAAAGCCAAGTCTGCCTAATATACTTCAAGAGATATGCCTGCCAAAAGCCACTTAATCCAGAAAGAATTACAATACTTAGAAAAATATCAACTCTACAGCTACTACTTAGGAGATTGTGAGCTTTCTTTTCTACTCTAATCTACTTTCTAATAGAAAGCCTTTGTGACTAAGTTCAAGTAAAGAGCTTCTGAGAGTCTGCTAATTCAGAAAGGATCTGTGCCATCCAAGTCATATGTTTTATTAAAGAAGTTTACTGAATTTGCTATATTATACTAATTTTGTCTAATTAAGAAATACTATCAAAATTCTCTATATTTTATATGAAACAGAACTTATATCTATTTTTGAGAAAAACCATTAAATATTTTATTACTTTTGAAAAAGTAACTAGAGCTCAAACTAATCTATATACTAGTTTCAATCTTATAATTTATCTCTATTGAGCCAGTATATTATATTTGAAGACTCAACTGAGAAGGTTTCTAAAAATCTATATGACTTTTTGGCTTATAAGAACTCAATAGTGAAACTGGATATATTTGATACAACACTAATCTCTACTACTATAGGAGAATTAGTCATCATATTGAAAAATAAGTAATTACCTTAAGACTTACCAATTACTAAGTATTAGTAAGATTCTAAAAAGAGGCCAATATAGTATAGAATCCTTAACCAGTACTAGCAGACTTACTACCAGGAGACCTGACCCAACCAGATCAACCAAACAATATAGATGACTCTGTTAAAAACTTTAATGAGCTTCTATAAGAATTAAAAAATCTCATTGTACAAGTCTGGTTTTACATAGGAGCTCCACTAGTCTCCTCTATTGAACCACTATTAGGACCAGTAACTATAGTATCAGAAGAACCATAAATAGCCCCTTCAAGGATACCCAGACCTAGTATACCACACTCAAGATCAATAACTTCATCTTCAGAATACTCAAGTATTTCAAACTTTAGTAATAACTCAGAAAGTAAATTAGAACTGAAATCAGAACTAGAAGACATTGATAATAAAATGATCACCTCAATACTAATCTTTGTAGATTATCCAGAAGAAGACCCAAGAGAATTTCTTGATAGAATTAAAGAAATTATAGCTCTAAAAAATCTCACTGCTCAGAGAAAAATTGCTATCTTTAAAGTCTAACTCAGAGAACTAGGCAAGGAAATTTTCAACTAAGTAGTAAATAATATATATATAGAACTTAGAATAGTCATTCAGACAATAGTATCTTAGAAAGAGGAATATGAAGTCATGAGCCACTAACTTATCAAAAAATATACAGAAAATGAAATCCACTATAAGGTCTAAGAATCTATCATAGAGATAAGAATGAATCTCAGAGAATTATCTAGAGTATTCTTTATCAGAATCTAGAAAAGAATACTATAGCTAGGTTCAATACTACCTATCAGAATTCCTCCAAATATTGATCAGTATATCTATATCCTAAGTATTAGAAGGACTGCAGAATAAGTAGATATAATTTAATAGCTCCTTTCTCTACTATCTTATCAGTTACAAGATTTAGTAGATAATCTTCCAAGCTCCCTTTCTACAACTTATACTCTTGCTATCTTAGATTGGTTTACTGTACCTATTGTAGAATAGTAGAAGAGAGACATTAGTGATAAGTTGCTCCTTTATTGGCATCAGATCAGTATTTTCTCCACTTTTTCATAGTTTCTAATATCTCTAGCTATGTCTGGGGTATATTTATTTTGTTAAAGTATTTTTTACCTTTTACTATTATTAATAAGGTATTATTACAGTATATTATAAATTATATAGAAAGTTGGCCAACCTTGAGCATCAAGTACATAAAGGTTCCAACAGGTTCTCAGTATCTATAGTAGGCCCTCTGAGCTTTGGTAAGCTTTCTAATAAGTATAGTTCTGATAAAGGTGACTGTTTTTTAAGTAGTATCAGGAGAGAAGAGAGATAACTATTATAGATAGGACAAAGGATAATTATAGTAGACCAGTAGTGTACCAGGCTAGTGATGGTTATCAGGACTAGTACAAATATTATATTGATAGAGTCTTCAGATTAGTACAGAGTGGTTAGGTGATAGGTATCATTCTTGGCTACTCTTAATATACTGCAGGACTACTTGAGAGTTGTTAGAGTACTCAAGACTATCTGAGTCAAATATCATAGCTGTACTTAACTGGAAATGAGAGCTAATGAGGCAATATAATTGAGGCCTGTAGGCTTGATTAGTAGAAAATTAGAAATTTCCTCCTACCTTATATATAAGTCCTCTACTTATCTCATTGTAGAGAACTAGGTCCTACTCACTACTCTGTATTTTTTATAGGAGTTTTCTTTACCTATCACTCTATTTAGAGTGGCAGGAACTATTTTATTTAGCTCAGATATTATCTTGTATATATGATTGGGTTTTGGATATATACCTTTAGTTATTAGTATATAGTCGCTTTCTCCCTAGTAGTAGGGAGAGCATGGTATATAGAATGAGGTGTGGGCTGTCTATGCCCTGCTCTGCCTAGTATGGTTGAGCTGCTGGACAATAGCTAGCTTAGGTTTAATAGGGGTATAATGCTTGGAAGAAGATGAGAGAGAGTTTTGGCCTATATAGTCTAGGTTTCCTTTCAATAAAAATTTACAGGATATAGAGTCTGTTAAATAAATAAATAAATAAATAAGGTAGATGAGCTTAAGAAATTTTTTATATTAAATAAGGAATTACCTGGAGTAAATATAATAAGAAAGATGATAAGAAAGATCTCTTAGTTAAAACCCATATGGACTCCTTTAAGAATATGAAAAACCAGAAGAAGAAAAGCCAGTCAAAGAGTGAAAGAAAAAGAGAAATGAAATTCATAACCTCAACTCTAAGTTGGACCATTTGGTTGGATAAATTAAAAAACTCACCATATATAAAAATTGAAACTACTTTTAAGACAACTGAGGTTACATACTATGAAGGAAACAAGACTACTTATCCATAGATAACAGAAGCTACCAGCTATAAGAAAAAAGAAGATATCTACTCTAAGATAGAGAGCTACTTCTCTGGGAAAGATCCGAGATATCTCTGTCAAGTTTGGAGGAGTAACTATTTCAGTAAATGTGATTATCACAAATACCACCAACTATGATATTCTCATCAATAGTCAGTGGCTTCACAAGACTAAGGCTATAATTAAATAAATATCTGGAAGATATAGATTGTCTATTGGAGATAAAAGATGTGAATTCCAATTAATATCAATAAAGAAGTACTTTCAGATAGAGGAAGAAGATTGTGATCAATAAGATGTCTATATAATAACTACTCAGAAAAAGATACAGAATATCAGAGGGATCAGCAAAGAAGATTGATATAAGAAGATTGCTGAAGGATATATTCTATATGGAGTTTGTCCTCATAGAATTTAGATATATAATATATATATATAAAATATATAGACAAGTATGAAAAGAAGGCAGAAGTAGTAAAGAAAGGAAAATTAGGAGGATGAATTACCAGCCCTCTTAGAAGATAGTAATGATGAAGAAGAAATCAAGATCATGATTCAATTGTTTACCCTGATGTGGTTCTGTTAGAATATAAGTCAGAAAATATAGCTGAAATAGATATTACTAGAGTTGAAGAGATAGTTCTTGAACTACAGAAAACTACTTTGCTTGCAACTAACCTAGAGATGACTATTCTCAAGAATTATATCAGAATACTCAAAATAAGAAGTAGTCTAGCCAAAATGAAATTTTGATTAAAGGAGGAGTTATAAATTCTAGTTATATTAGAGAAATTCTACTCATTATCAGGAATCACAATCTTACAATTCTATTTGTAGTTAAGAAGAAGGACCAGCTTATACAAATACTAATCTTTCAGTACAACAGCTCAAGATCATAGAAGTAAAGAAGCTGAAGGAAACAGAAAGAGAAAGAAAAGGATTCAGATATATAGAAAGAGGAGTTTTTATTAGTACTAAAATTACCAAACTAGACTACAAAAAGGAGAAAATTACAGATAAGTACAGCTATATTATTGGAAATAAATTCTCATTCAAGAAGGAACCTAAGTAGATATTGTATAAATTTGAATATATTCTTACCACTGATTTTAAGAATACTAAAGAAAAGATACTATAATATAGATATAAGAGATATGGAGCCAATCTATCAAATGGCAAGACCAATTCCAACAGTATATAATGAATAGTTTAGAGAAGAGATAAAGCAGATATAAGAAGCTAGTATTATTAAGAAGACAATAAATCCATAGTTCTCACAAATTATACTAACTCTGAAAAAAGAAAACAAGCTGGAATAATTTGCCTCAAGACTCTATATAGACTATAGAAAGCTCAATGATATTGCTAAGAAAGATTACTAACTACTACTCTTCATTAGTGAATCCTAGGAATACTAGAAGATGAAGTATAATACTATACTATCTTATATTTATACTCAGAATTCTATCAAATTAGTCTCACCAAAGAAGCTAGTAAAAGTCAGCCTTCATTATCTCAGATGAAATCTATATCTAGCTTCAAATACTATTTAAAGTATCTAATATCTCAGTAAGTTTCCAGAGAATAATGAATAACATCTTTTGAGATAATATGGGAAAATAAATGATAGTCTATATAGATTATATAATTATCCTCAGCAAGATAGTTAAAGAATATCTGAACTATATCTACTAAATCTTGCAGATATTGAGAGAGTATAATATATTTATCAAGTTTAAGAAGTATAAGCTTACAGAAATTGAAATCTCTTACTTTGGACATATTATCAATTAGACTGAAACCTACACAGACTCTATTAAGATTTAAGCAGTGACACTCTATCTAAGACCTACTATAGTTACTGAAGCTCAAACCTATATATGACTTATACTTATTACAAGAGAGTTATTAAATATTCAACAATATTACATATTATATCTATATATAAACTGTTTAAGAAGGATACTAAGTTTCAATAAACTAGCAGATAGCAATAAGCTTTTAAATATCTCATAGTCTGATTGATCCAAGCACTCATCTTGAGAAGGTCTTACTAGTCTTAAGAATTGATCTTGAATATATAATTATATATCTCAGCTGAGAAACTTGTAGAGGAGAAAGAGAATATGAATTCTATAAGTTGAAGTACTTTATAGTTATTTGGGCTGTAGAAAGGTTCCACTATACCCTCATAAGAAGATACTTTACTATTCTGACTGACCATTCAGCCCTTCCTTAGCTATTGATCATAAGTAAACTTAAAGGAATATTTGCAAGTTGGATATATAAGTCTATGATATCATATATTATTTAGAAAGAACCAATACTAATATAGATACTCTCTCACAGATATTTCAAAGAATCTATAACCAGTAAAACCAAAATGAATAAGAAACTCTACTACAGAATTATCAACTATTTGAGACAGTGAAAGATATCACATTATCTGAAGGAATAGATCTAAACAATTATCAACAGAATCTGGAAACAATTTAAAACTAGTAAAGATATACTAAAAAAAGAAAAATTACTAGTTAAATCAGAGCATAAGAAGAAATAAGTAATAAAGTTAGTATACAAACTTAGTTATCTATAAGAAACAAATACCTATAATAAAGTAAGAAGAAAAATATATTAGTCAGGAATAGTGAAAGAGATCAGATAATTTATAAAGACTTATGACAATTACCAAAAACAGAAGCAATCAAATACTAGAGTCAGTAGATATAG
The DNA here is from genome assembly GCA_003990745.1 of Jimgerdemannia flammicorona. Lineage (NCBI taxonomy): Eukaryota > Fungi > Mucoromycota > Endogonomycetes > Endogonales > Endogonaceae > Jimgerdemannia > Jimgerdemannia flammicorona. The sequence continues at coordinate 13,956 of RBNI01001042.1, read as the reverse complement.
AATTATTATTATTTGCTCATATTGTAATAAATATAATTAGTTCTCTACCCCTGATATTAACTGGTAACTAATATGTTATTATTATTATAGACCTCTTTATGAAATAGATAGAAGCAGAATCTCTCAAAGAAGCCAATATATAGTCAATTGCTGATTTCTTCAACAGAGAAATCATTTACTAATTTAAAACTTCAGAAAAAGTAATAATACATAAATAGGGAAATAGAATTTATAAACCAGCTCTTTAAGGTTCTCTACAAGAAGTATAATTTGAAACATATGTAGCTTATCATTCTTTGAAAAATAGATAAATAGAAAGAACCAATAAGACTCTCAAGAATTTATTACTAGGATCTGTAATCACTATGAAAATTGAGACCACTATCTATCAATAGCATTATCTCTCTAAGATATATAATTATAAAATACCCACTTTACCCCTTAGAAATTATTATTAAGAGAAGTAAGTTCTGAAAGAACTCTATTATCTAATAAAATATAGTATAGAAATGAGTAGACACTGAGATATAGAGAGTATACTAAATAAGAAATAAGATAGAAGATTATATAATTAAGATACAGGCATTATAATACTGTAACATACCTGGCTCAATGGAGGCAAATTACAAGGTTGGGGGTTGATGTAGTTTGGCTTGAGCCCCCAGTTACTTTGTTAAAAGCAACAAAATGTTCTTGGTATTTAGTGGTATAATAGTCAAAGCTGGATATCTGTGAGTGATTTGTGTGTCGATTTCCTAATTGAGTCAGTTCTCTAGATGGAGCAGCGATTTGTATGTCTTTTCCTTTCTTGGATCAATCTGGGAATTGGTAGAATTTTGGGTGTAGTATGACAATCTTCCTTATACTTAAAGGTCTGGCAATTTGGCAGTTCTCCTTATGTAATTTCTGCATGACGATCTCTGTGTAGCATGAGTGGATTCCTTATATGGTGCAATCTGGTAATCTGGTGGATAGCTCGATTTGGCACAAGTTCTCCTAAATTGGCAGAGTTCTTGAATGTCACTGGGAATTGTACTAGTGGCAGATTCTTCTGTATCGAGCTTACTGGGAACAAACGAATAACTTGGTTGTCACAGATTCTTCCTGAATTGGCAGCTTCAACTGGGAATGCAGGTAACTTGAAAACGGCAGATGACATGGATAACTTGGATAACTCGGATGTCACGGATTCTTCCTGAATCAGCAGGCTTCTGGGAATAATAACTCAGGTGGCGTGGATTCTTCCTGAATTGACAGCTACAACTGGGAAATAACTCAGGTTCTTGGCAAGTTACATCTAGACTGGCTCTGTTTGCGTGAACGGATCACTGCAAAGTTGCATCAAGAGACTGGCTTGTTGCAAGAAAGGCAGGCTCTCTGGGAATATAGTGGATAACTTGATTCTTCAGGCTTAGTCTGGCAAGCATACTAATAATTCCAAAGGCAGTGAAGTTCTTCACTTGAACTTGGCAGCAAAATCAGCTTTGTAGCAGAAAGTAGACTGGAGTAGAAAGGAGACCAATGCTCAATCTTTAGAGGCTTCTTTGGTATTTGTATTTCAGACTGAGGTTTATTCACTCTTGTCTCTGAGGTAATTTATAGATTGTGGTTGCTATCTGGTTACTATGTGGCTAACTATAGATTTGCTACTTATAGCAAGTTGTGCAGGTCCAGCACAAGTGTAGAGGTCTGGCACAAGTGTATAGGTCCTGCACAGATATACCTTATCTGGTAGTCTGGCTATTTATAAAGTTTCTATAGCAATGGTTGCTGGTTACTATGCTGGGTGTTCACCTCATCTGGCTAATTATTCACATCATCTGACTAAGTTATAATTTGGGTGGTATGTTCTGGTTTGTCACATCAGCCCCCACTAAAGGATGGTCTGTCCTCAGACTGTCCTTTAGTCATCATCCCAGTGTAGGTAAGCATCTTCTGCATCAATACCTGTTCCATCATCTTCATCATCTGTACTATGGTTGCTCCATTCCAAGAGTTCTTCTTCTTCTTCTGGAAATAGGATTTTGACAGCATTGATGATGCTTAGGTAGGTGGCTAGGTTCATTCCTCATATATCATACTAGGAGAATTGTGCTTGTGTCAGGGCTACAGGGTTTTGCTTATAAAGGGTGAACAATCTGTCTGCAGCAGTGGTATCTTTTCTTGATAGTCCTATAGTGTTTCTGATATATGTTTGTTCTGGGACTGGGAGGTTCTGCAATTGTTCTCCAATTGCATAGTAGACCTGAAGTTGATGGACCTGTAGCAATCTTTGGCCAGGACAAGATTCTCTTGATGAATCTGGATCTTTTGGAGGACATTCCCATTGACTTCTCAGAATTGGGGTAGGGGAACTGATAGTGATTAAAATGAGCTGAGGACAAGGGTTTGAAGGCAGTTGTCAACTCTCTGATTCATGATGTGGGGAAAGATATATCTTGAGGTGATTGATGTATACTGGTGTCCTGAGGGTTCGTCCATCCATGCTGCTTAAATAGATGCTGGTTCCTCTGATGTTGTGTATAAGATAAGGTCCTTCCCAATTAGGTTCCAATTAAGCAGCAAAGTTTGTTTCAATCATGCTTCTCCAAACTAGTACTTGATCTCCAATCTTGATCTCCTGATCCTTCTGTTTCTGGTTATAATACTTCTTTTGTCTTTCTTGGGGTTTGATAATCTGACCTTGGGCTTGATTATATAATTGTTCTACCTTCTTGAGGAGGTCTCCAAGAGTCTCATGATCAGCAGTTCTGCTTTTCTTGGCAAACATCATTTCAAATAACTTTTGTTTGGTGGAGGCAGCAGGGGTGTTCTGAATTTCCCATAGGATCTCAGGTAAGCAGAGGTCCCAATTGATAGGATTGACTTGGGCAAGTTCTTTCTTGATGGTCTGGTTAATTCTTTCTGTCATACCATTGGTTTGAGGGTAGTATGATGTGGTCCATTTGAGGTAGATCTTGTGAATTCAAGTATAACTTGTGATTATGTTAGTGATGAATTCTGTACCTTAGTTAGAGATGAGTTCTTCTGGGGGTCCATATCTGAGTATGAGTCCATGGAGAAGGCCTACAATGGTTAAGGCATCTGTGATTTCTATCAGAAAAGCCTCAGGCCACTTGGTCAGATGTTCTATAAATATAAGGATTTATTTATTTCTTCTTAGTGTAACTGGTAGAGGTCTAATTACGTCTACTCTCTATCTCTGAAATATATTATCTGGTGGTGTAATTGGTTGCAATGGTGCTTGATAGTTCTTTCTTCCTTGGTACTTCTGGCAGGTGTCACATTTCTTAACTATGTCCCAGACTTGTGTTCTAAGGTTGGGCCAATATTGGTGTATTGTTCGCAACTTCTCTTCTACATTTGCCTATTCTTAATGGGTTTTCTGAAGTTCTTTTCAGATGAGATCTTCTTGTGCCTTAATGGTCTTAGGAGCTTCCTTTAGGGTGTAGTTCCTTGGAACACCCTCCTTCTGGTTCATTGGGGCTGGCAGGAAAGTACATCAACATTGTTGTGAGCTTTTCCTGCTTTGTGGATAATGGTGATTTTGTAATCCTGAAGGATAAGAATCAAGTGGGCTAGGATTCTGGTGGGTTCCTTTCAAATGAATAGCTATTTGAGAGCTGATGGTCTGTGATCAGGGTGAATCTTTTTCTGATAAGGTAATACTTGAACAGGGTGACTGCTCATATGACTGCAAGGCATTCCAGTTTAGTGCTACTATAGTTCATCTGCTGCTAATTGGTAGCTCTGCTTGCATAAGCTATCTCATGGTGCTGATAATTGGGTCCTTCTTGGGCTAGAACTGCTCTGAGGCCATCTTTAGAGCATCTGTATACAAGATGAATGGCTTCTGTAGATTGGGGTGCACAAGGATTAGTGCTGTAGTCATGCGATTCTTGAGTTCCTTAAAGGCTTTTTCTTGTGATTCTGTCCATTTAAATGGCACTCCTTTCTTGAGAAGGATTCGGATTGGGGCAGTGATTTGGGCAAAGTCCTTGATAAACCTTCTGTAGTAAGATACTAGCATCAGGAATGATAGTGTTTTCTTCAGGGTCTTGAGTACTGGCCAATTGTTGATCTTCTCAGTTTTCTTTGGGTCTGCATGGGTTCCTTCTTTTGAAACTATTAATCTAAGGAATTCAAGTTTCTGTTTCCCAAAGTAGCATTTCTTTGCATTTAGTCTCAAGTGGTTCTTGTGGGTGAGCTTGAAGAATTCCTCTAAGTAGTACAGGTGTTCTTCGAAATTTGCTGAATAGACATTGGAATCATCCATGTATACAATTAGGCAGTGGTGGATCAAGGGAGCATAGACTGAATTCATCATCCTCTGAATGGTGGGGGATGCATTGCAAAGTCCAAAGGGCATTCAGAGGTATTCAAACAGTTTTCCTAAAGCAAAGAAGGCTGTCTTTTGAATGTCTTTGGGGTCCATGGGGATCTCATGGAATCCTGCAAAAAGGTCTATGCTGCTGAAGTATCTGGTATCCTATAACTGATCCAAAAGGTCATCAATTCTGGGCAAAGGATAGGCATCCTTTTTGGTAACTGAGTTGAGTTTCCTGTAATCCACACAGAGTCTCCATCCTCCTTTCTTTGGTACAATAAGTATAGGGCTGGCCCAGGGGCTAGTAGAGGGTCGGATGACTCCATTGTTTAAGAGTTCTTGAATGTGCTCCTTTTCAAATATTTTCAAGTGATGGAGTATTCTATAGGGTTTCTGCTGGATGGGTGTAGCATTTCCCATATTTATGCTGTGGTGATATGATGGATTGTATGGTAGGTTGCCATAAGTGGTGAAGATATCTTGATATTTGTTGAGAAGTTCTACTAGTTGTTGCTGTTGTTGAGGTGTCAATTCTTCTCCAATGTTGGTGGAAGGCTTCACTGTCTCCTGGGTCGCAGAGGGGTCTTTTCTTTCTTCTGGGACCTTTTGCTGTTTCCCAATAGATTTAGTTCATAAACTTCCCTATGAGTTCAGATGAGAAAAGGTACCAGATGTCCTATGATGGTTCCTTTTGGCAAGATGATGGTCTCCCAACTTTGGTTGGTTGCTCGGGAGTGTACTGGATTCATCTTGTCAGGGAATGTGTGTCCCTCTATGTCCAGGTGGGGAATATCTTCCTTGGGTTCAAAGAAAATATTTCTGGGGTCAGGTGGTGCAAAGATTTCGAAGGTAGTTTGTTCTCCAGGCTCTAGGATGAGATTCTTATGCAGTTTGACTGGTTGGTGGTACACTTGCTGGAGAACATTCCTCTTCAGGTGGTTGACTTGAAGGAGATATACCTCCTTCTTATCTGAGCTCTCAAATCCTTTGGCTTGTCTTGTTCATTCAGTTAATTTGGAGACTTCTTGTAATTGTGGGGTCTTGACCTTTATGAAGACTGCTTGGGCAATCTTCTGTCCTCTAATGATTTGGTGCCATTCTATACTACTGTTGTATAGAATGACCTTAATTTCGCCTGTATATCCTGGGTTGATGGTTCCTCCTTCTACAGGTATTCCTTGTCTGGCAAGTCAAGACCTTGAGGTCAGTTGGATGTAAGCTCCTTGGGGTGGCTATATGGCTAATCTGATTCTGAACATGAAGGTTTTTCCAGGCTTGATAGATTCATCCTCTAGACTGTGAAGATCATACCCTACATCTTCTGGGTGAGCTTTGGTTGGGGGTTTGGCCTTGGGATATAGCAGGGCATACTGGGCAATATCCTTGCTGAGTTCAGGCTGTCCTAGGGCTGAAGCTCTACTAGCAGAGAGTCTCTAGGCTCTGAGATTGAGGTGTGGCCATCTGGCTCCAGTAGAGGGGTCTCAGAGATAGTTGATTCCTTTTCTTCCTTTAGGGTCTAGGGCTTCCATGAAGTTGGTGGTGTCTTCTGCCCATCCTTGGTGAGTTGTATGTCTTATGAGAGCTAGGATGTCTTCTCCAAAATCATAGATCTTGAGGGTCCTTCTTTCTGGCTTTTTGGTCTGGCTTTTTCGAATCTGGCTTTGGTTATCTCCTCTCTTCAAAGTATGGATTGCAACATCATGACTGAGGTGAATCTTCTGATGTCTGCAGTCTCAGTAGTCAGAGTGCCTCCCATGATTGCAATATGCCATTGCTCAAAAATGATGTTCCTGGCTATTTATCTCTTATTGTCTAGAGAATTGGTATCCATCTTAGTCATAAGTTGGTGGAAGAGTAGATAAGAGATATACTTCCATCCAGGTAAAGAGGCCTTGTCCTCTGAATCGACTTTACAGCTTGGTGGTAACTTCTTGGAAGGTAGTTGACTGTGTAACTGTATTCAGGGATTCTGGTCTCTGGGGTCTCTGTCTCTCCTGTTGGTCTAGTAGATGGCATTGATAGCAGTAGTCTTGGGGAGAGTGGAAGACCATTTGGTTTGAACATCTTCCTAGCCGAAAAGCCTTTTCTTGGTAAGTTTTTCTTTCTTTGGGATAATGGTGACTATACTGGGTCCTTCTTCCATATTCCAAGGGTCATTGTCTTCAGGTGGTGTCCATTGAGGGTTATTCCAGAGAATGAGTTCAGAGACTTCTTCTTCTTTAGGTACTTCTTGTTCAGAAACTTCTTGGTCAGAAGTTTCTTCTTCCTTGGATGATTCTTGACCCCAAATTGAGTGTACTTCTGCAGCTTCAGTTGCAGGTGTTTCCGGAACATGTCTGCATTTCTTCTTCTTCTTTCTGTACTCTGGGCAGGCTGTGCCAGGTTATTTCCTTATTTCCATAATCTTGGAGGAATGCTCAGGACACTTGTATCTCTTGAGGCAGATAGGACATCCTTTGATTTCTCCTGCAATAGCTCCAATGGTGATAGGGATGGTGTTCTTGGCCCACATATTGTCTTCTGGTCTGTCATCCACCAGATTAATTTGGGGATTGAGTCTGGGATCATTTCCATCTTCAGACTCTTCTTTCTCCTCTGTGGTAGACTCTTCACTGCTGGTATATTCCTCCTGAATAGTGACCTTCTTCTTCTTTTTCGATTGCTCATAGCTGTTCACCTTAACTCTGTACTTCTTGCCTTGGTAGTCAAACTTGAGTACTTGTTGACTGATATCAACAACTGCATTCATTTCCTTCATCCAGTTGGTGCTAAGAATCATGTCATAGGTGACAGCTTTAGTGACAACAGCTTTCAGGATGGAGAACTGAATGTGTCCAAGAGAGATAGTGATATTTCATACTTCTCCAAGGGGTTGGATTCAGACTCCATCTGCTACTATGATGCTGAGGTTGGATGGTCCATCAATGGGCCATTGGAGGGTGTCCAGGAATCGTTTGGTAATGACACAGATAGCTGCTTCTATATCTATGAGGATTTTCACCTTTTGTCCTTCAATATCTCCATGTAGATAGGTGCTGATATGTCTTTCAGCTGCTTGGACAGGGATGGGGGCTGGTTCTTGCTGTGGGATTGGGATCTGACCAGTGCTAGACCTGGTTGTTCTCAACAATTTGTTTCAAATACCAGCTGGTGTCAGTTGCAAGAACTGCAGGGACTTCCATCTTGGCCTCTTGAATCTTCTGCCAGGCTTCATTATAGATGTCTCTAGGCATGGTCTTCAGGGTGTACTTTTTCTTGGGCTTTGAAGCAGTAGGTTCCTGTTCTTCTTGTTCCATTTCTTCATCCTCTAGTGGTAGCTTGTTTGTTTTAGGAATAAAAGGTGAGGGAGTTCATAGAGGTGTTTCTACCTGCTCCTCTTCATGTTCTTCATCTTCTTCTTGGATAATTCTTCTGCTGATGTTTCTGGATGACCTTCCTATAGGTCTCTTCCTCTTTTCTGCTGAGTAAACTGTTTTTCAGGTAGTAATCTTGGTAGGGTACAAGTCTAGGTCACTGTAGTCTTCACTGTTACTTGCTTCCTCAAAATCTTCAATGGGATAGGCTTCAGTCTTTTTGTACTGAGTGTCATACCTTCAGTTTGATGATTCTGAGTCCCTTCGGTCACTTCTTTTGTTATCACATTCAGTGGCATAGTATCTGAATTGTCCACAGTAGAAGTATTGGACTTGGGCTCTGTCTTGGACAAGATATCTTCTTTCTTCTTGCTGGTAATTCCTGTTATCTCTTGGTGGATAACCTTGGCTCCTCTGTGGTGGGTATCCTCTATTGTCTTGGTAGCTTTGATTTTCGTGTATAGTGAGTTTTTCAATTTGTCCAACCAATCGGTCCAACTTGGAGCTGAGGATGCATCTTCTGCTCTTCAGACCTTCTGATGCCTAGGGTGTGGACATGCTGGGCAATGTTTGGGGGAATTCCATTCATGAAGGTCATTGGACCTATGATGTCCTGGTTGGTGGCATTGAACCTGGCAGCATGCATTCTCTTCTGGATTCTTATGAAGAAGGCTCTGAGTGATTCTTCAAGATTCATCTTCATCTCCATGATAGATTCTTGAGTCTTGTGGTGGGTTTCATTTCCTGCATACTTTTCAATGAGCCAGTGGACTATGGCCACATATTCTAGCTTGTAAGACATTTCTGCTTGTATCTGTCTCACCAGTTATAAATCTGGGTTGTATGCTGTTTGATAGAAAATTCCTCTGGCTGGTTCTCTGAGCTGAGCCTTGTAAATAACGATTTTTCTTTCATCTGAGAGATTCCTCAGGGCTGTGATTTCTTCAATTCCATCAAGGAATTCTCTAAGGTCTTCCTCTGGGTATCCTGCAAAGGTTGGCAATGAGTTGGCCATTTTGTCATCACTTCCTTCTGATTCTGGTTCTGGTTCAGATTCCAATTCTGATTTACTTTCTGAGCTGTTACTGGAGATGGGGGTGCTTGGGTATCTTGAGGATGGTGTTCTGGACCTTGGATGAAGTTAAATGAGCCTAGGTATTCTTGTAGGAGCTACTTCCAATTCTGCAAGGGGTTGTGGTAAAGGTTCTATTGGTGAGATTGATGGGACTGGTATGGGGTGTCTGGTGGTGAGATCTCGGACTTATGTAATAAGATCTTCTAGTTCTTGTGCAAGTTCTTCAAAATCTCCAGCAGGGCCACCTGTGTTGTCTGCTTGATCTGGTTGGGGATTTCGGACTGTACTAGCTTCTGGTTGGGATCCTTCTAATGCTGGGTAGTTGGCAAGTCTTGATGTAATTACTTCTCTTCCTGTCCAGATGCTGGTGATAACTGGTTCTCCTGTAGTGGTAGAGGTTGGTGTTGTATCAAATGTATCCAGTTTGACTGTGGGTTCTTGTGAGCTGAAAAGTCACATCGATTTGAAATTTTCCCAGTTGAGCCCCCAAATGTAATGTGTCTGGCTCAATGGAGGCATATTATAAAGTTGGGAGTTGATGTAGTTTGGCTTGAGCCCCCAATTACTTTGTTAAAAGCAATGAAATGTTCATAGTGTTTAGTGGTATAATAGTCAAAGCTGGATATCTGTGAGTGATTTGTGTGTCAATTTCCTAATTGGATTGGTTCTCTGGGTGTAGCAGCGATTTGTATGTCTTTTTCTTTCTTGGGTCAATCTGGGAATTGGTAGAATTTCGTGTATAGCACAAAGATCTTCCTTATATATGATGGTCTGGCAATTTGGCGGTTCTCCTTATATGATTTCTGCATAATGATCTCTGTGTAGCATGAGTGGATTCCTTATGTAGTGCGATTTGGTAATCTGGTGGATAGCTCGATTTGGTACAGGTTCTCCTAAATTGGCGGGGTTCTTGAATGTCGCTGGGAATTGTACTGGTGGTAGATTCTTCTGTATCAGGCTTACTGGGAACAACTTGGTTGTCATGGATTCTTCCTGAATTGGCAGTTTCAACTGGGAATGTGGGTAACTTGAAAACAGCGGATGATGCAGATAACTCAGATAACTCGGATGTCATGGATTCTTCCTGAATCAGCGGGCTTCTGGGAATAATAACTCGGGTGGCACGGATTCTTCCTAAATCAGCAGCTACAACTGGGAAATAACTCAGGTTCTTGGCAAGTTACATCTAGACTGGCTTTGTTTGCACAAACGGATCACTGCGAAGTTGCGTCAAGAGACTGGCTTGTGGCAAGAAAGGTGGGCTCTCTGGGAATGTGACAGATAACTTGGAAATGGCAGTGAAGTTCTTCCTTGAACTTGGCAGCAAACTCGGATTCTTTAGGCTTAGTCTGGCAAGTGTACTAATAATTCCAAAGGTGGTGAAGTTCTTCACTCAAACTTGGTGGCAAAATCAGCTTTATATCAGAAAGTGGACCAGAGTAGAAAGGGGACCAATGCTCAATCTTTAGAGACTTCTTTGGTATTTGTATTTCAGACTGAGGTTTATTCACTCTTGTCTCTGGGGTAATTTATACATTGTGGTTGCTATCTGGTTGCTATGTGGCTAACTATAGATTTGCTACTTATAGCAAATTGTGCAGGTCTAGCACAAGTGTGCAGGTCCAGCACAAGTGTACAGATCCTATACAGATATACCTTATCTAGTAGTCTGGCTATTTATATAGTTTCCATAGCAATGGTTACTGGTTACTATGCTGGGTATTCACATCATCTGGCTAATTGTTTGCATCATCTGGCTAAGTTATAATTTGGGTGGTGTGTTCTGGTTTGTCATAATACATAGAATAATATAAAAAAGATCTATAGTACTTAGAGATTATCAAGAAAGGAGATAAAGTTCTAGTATATTAAAATATAATAGAAGCTTCAGAGATATAAAAACTAAAACTCAAGTAGAAAGCACCCTATCTTGTACAAAATAAAAAGAAACTATCTTTTTACTATAAAAACTATCAGGTATAATTATCTCTATTACTATTTACTGAAACTAACTCAAGAAGTACCATAGCTAGCTAATGAAGTACTGCTATAGCCCTTAAGATTACAAGTACTACTCAATAAGCTATAGAGAGACATTAGTATTCTATTAAGTCACCAGCTATAGAGAAATCCTTTAACAATATTCAAAGTATTATATAGACTTATCTATTATATATTTTATACTTTAGTGCCTACTAAAATTATACTGAGTTTCAAGAGTACTTCAAGTTGAGACAATTACTAAACAAGATGAAGGACATGACTAAAGAGAGTAGATTACCAAGTATCAGATATTCTATATCCAAATTACTATTACCAAGTAGATCTACAAATTATTTAAAGATGATGAGTAAGCTCTGATCTATTTCTGAGAAGTAATCTTAAGAGATTTCTAACAGGTAAAAAGACCTTATTGAGAGAATATAATTAAGCAGATCATATAGTATAAGAATACTAAATTTATCAAAGTATAGAAGATTGAATAAGGTAATTTATAGATAAAATTTCTTATTTTGGAGAAAGTTATCAAGATTGATCTAAATTAGAAATAATAATAAGAAGATAGATATTTAAATATATATAGTATCTGAATCTAATTTCTGATATACATTGTATAATAGTATTATAGTTTAGTAGTTACTCAATCTTATAGTTATATAATTTTTATAATTATATAAAGTATAACTATATGAAATTCACAATTATATAAATTATACAGATGTCTAATTTGTATAGATATACAGATCTCACAACTATATTAAATAACTTATAAGAAAATAAGTCCTAACTTAGTTACTATATAGTTTACAAACTAATATAAATATTCTCAGTATCTAAAGTAAATAAACCTCAGATCAAAATAGTTTAAACAAAGAGATAAGGAACTAGTAAGCCTGTAGGCAGATATACTACAAACTTATCTATTCCTGTACCTAAGGACTCTTAGGAGTTAAAGAAGATCAAGTATTCAAGATAAAGAAATCTACTATACTTTTATTAGTATATATCTGCTATATTATAATAATCTATATAATTTGTCTTTTTATCTTATTCAAAAATTAAATATACTATAAGCTAGTAAGAAGACAGTAATTATCTCTAAATATTACTCTTTTATATAAATTTAAAATATATAACTATCTAATTAAATATTTATTTAATTATTTTTTATGATTTGATCAAAAAACTAATAGTTATTAATAATATGTTAATAATAATAATATTAATTAATTCACTAATATTATATTTAATATTAAGATCTAAACTAAGTTTATATTATAAGCTACTGAAAAGAAGGGTGTTTTTATTGAGTTTGTATAGGATGTATATTTACTGATAGATGACATAAGACTGATGAAATCATCAAATCATATATTGATATATTAACACTTCTGCTCAATGAGATATATAAAAAAAAGTGATATGAAATATATTCAAAAAAAAAATAGAATGTAAACTAGAGTAAAAAATAAAGCATTATATAATGCATACAAAAAGAGCTAGAACTGTATATAATCCAAATACTAAAATATAAAATCCTATATGTAAGAGATTTTTGCAGGTCAAAAAGAATTCCAAAATATCTGAAATATTTACAGTAATACTTGCAGAAATATACCATAATTCACTTATATACAAAGAATATAATATAATGTTATCTACTTATAGATGAGGGATGTAACCAATATATATATGGTAAGGGAGGCTTTTTGCAGCCTGAAAAGTATCCAGTGATCAATCAAGAGCTGGTGTAAGATCTATTTCTTCAATGCATTGCTTGAACTTCAGCTTTGAAAGGACTTTAGTAAGTAAATTAGTGGTTATATACTCTATGGAGATATATTCAAGATGTATAGTACCATATTCTATGTATTTGTAAATGAAATAATACTGTATATTAATATGTTTCATTCTGCTATAATGTACTGGATTCTTGGTAAGTACTATTGTCAATTAGTTATCTTGCTTAATCAGTGTAGAGTTCTCCTGAGTGAAACTGAGCTCCTTTAATAGTTTATAGAGCCAAATGGCTTTCTTGTTACCAATAATAATGCCTGATACTCAAACTGTATTGAGAATATTACCATAGAACTCTACTTACATATTTGCCATAAAAGGACAGATTTTTTGCCAATGTGAAAGAGATATCTAGTCATAGACAGGCAGTCATCTAAGTCTCTGGCCCAGATGGTGTCATATGTACCAGATAGCTAGATGCTGTCATTTTTGCCATTGCTCCTACTTAATCCAATATCACTACCCAACATAAGTATATAGTATACTAATCCCTTTAAGTACCTGAGAATTCTCTCTACAGTATATTAATATAAGTTATCATAGAGGAGGAATACTGTACCACCTTATTCACAGTATATAATATGTTGGGTCTCATTCCTAGTATGAGATATATAAGAGAACCAACCACTTGTCTGTAGAGAATATTATTGGTAGTATTCTCAGTAGGTGTATTATCATTATCTGTCTTAAGCATATTGTCAGGCTTCCTTAGTTTCATGAAAGTTTCTATTAGAGTATCAATGGGCTTACAATCACTCATATTAAAGTATTGGAAAATCATTTGAGCATACTGTGATAAACCACAAAACATAGCAATCTTGAAACCTAACCAGGTAACATGAATATTAGCATAGCATAGTAACCACAACCATTACTGCAGAAAATGTATAAATAACCAGATAGCCAAAGAAAGAAATAATGTAAACAGTGGCTATTCCCCAGACAGTAGCTGTCTGCTGGACAGTGGCTGTCCACCCAAATACACTATAAATAGTAAATCTATAGTTAGCCAGATAGCAACTAGATAGCAATCACAATGTATAAATTACCCTAGAGACAAGAGTGAATAAACCTCAGTCTGAAAGTTGAATACAAACTAAGCAAAAGTCAATTGTCTGGTATACTTAGGAGAAATGCCTGCCAAAAGCCACTTGATCCTAAAGGAATTGGATTGCAACACTTAGGAGATACACCTGCCAATGAGTTACTGCCAAGAAGTTATGAGCTTGGTTCTCTTCTCTTCTACTCTGGGCCACTTTCCAATATAAAGAAGAGTCCATTTTTGGTTTGCTTGCCAGATAAGCCTGAAGATTTGCTGTCTAAGTCTCAGTGAAGAACTTTGCCACCTTTCGAGTTATCTGCCATTCCCTTTTTTTTTTTTTTTTTTTTTTTTTTTTTTTTTT